>JAWWEO010021177.1:0-80965 GCA_035582975.1 Ormyrus labotus | reverse complement strand
AATGCACAAATCAATGACTTTCTGCATTGAAATCGGTGCGGGAAGTGCGTACTTTCGACCGAGGTATAAAGAAAAATATTTAGCGCGCAAATGTATAGAGTTGATCTTACTGCTGCAGGTCCTTAAAGCATCAGTCGAATAATTAACACTACCGAAGGGCTGATAAAAAGAAATCTGATTCTTAGATACAAGATTTTTTAATTCCATTCAAATTTGAATAATCCGTGTCTTTTTAATAAAAAAAAAAACAATTATATTTATTATCTTTAGAATGTTTCATAAGGCTTGAAATTGATTGAATAAAGTTTGTCTATTGAAACTAAGACTCGAAAAACTTTCTGCAAGTTCGCTATTTGTATGCTAGATTGCATTATAACGTGTAATAATTGAGTTGCCAATCAAAAGTTTTACCACATTGGTCAAACATTTAGGTCGCGTTCTCTGAATTATTTACAAACAACTGGATTTCTAAATTTTACTTCGGAACTAATTTGCAGCCGAATCTCGCTTCTCTTCACTTATATTTTCAAGTATCCAATTTAAAAACCAAGCTTTTTAAATTTTCGATTATCTCGAAAAGCCCCTAAAAAAATTCGTATCTTCGCAATTACACGCCAAGAGATACATTCTAATTCCAAACCTTTAATTACATTTAACCCCAGAATTAGAAATAAATTAAACTAGAAAATGAAAAGTTGACAAGACTGTATGAAAAAGAAATTACTCACCACGTCGATAATTTGCTGAAGAGTAATCCCGAACCTCACTTGCAGGGGCTCACTCTCGTTTTCGACAGGCCTCTCCAGCGTATTGTAATTCGACAGTAACTGATTTAACAGTGCTCTTTCGTAGGCCCCACCGTGAGTGTCTGAAACAAGGAAGTCGTAACCTTAGGTAAACAGTTGTTTGAATTTCAGGAGGCGCGACGATGTCCTCGACTTTAATTAGACCGACATTTAAATACTAAGCTTATGCTTTCTGTCTCAAGTTTTAATTCAACAATTTTCATTTTATTGTTCGGCGAATTTTGGCTATGCTCGGGGTTCTCGTGTTGTGCTTTAAGCTTCTCGCGCTTAGGCAAACTTTAGAATTTCTAAAGCGCGTTAATACTCGACCGTTTAGGAAGGAATGAAAATTCGCGTGAGAGGCCTTTTGCAATTAGATTTTAGTGCAAGTTGTAACAATAAGAAAAGTATTAAATGACCCCATAAGCACGTATCGCAGATTTACATAAAATTGCTGTAAATCTGCGACCGTTTTTGCTGTTTCCTGCCATTTTTCTGTGAGTTTGCTCCTCTTTTATTTATGGGGGAGTTAATTTTTTTTAAAACCGCACCTAAAAAAGTTAGACGTTCATATTTTTAAACTGCTCAATGCAATTTTATTTTCACATTAAATATGCATAAACACTTTCATTCGAAAAATGATTTAAGGACTAATGACATTTGAGCAGTGAGAGCCAGCTATTTACAAAATTGGCGGACGCCGCTGGTTCGGTTGACAGGTCGTGTATCTGACCGAAGCAGTATTCAACAGCAACAGGATCTCGAACAATGATCGCGGTGAGTTATGGGCAGCCACAGGCCAGCTTTTCATTCAATGTGTACGTGCCTCGTTGTTTGCTTTGGTAAGTAATTTCTGTTGTTTGCAAAGATGGCCATCGTAAGTACGTAACATGTTTGTTACGCATTGAACGGATCGAACGTTTCAAACTGGCGTTAAATGTACTTATTCGGTTAAAGCCAAATAAGTTTTTGATGAATTTAATAATGTGCTAATTTGGTTATAGCACAATAAGTTTTTGATGAATTTAATAAAACTATTCAATTTAAAAATGCTTTCGCTACAAGAACTGTTTTTAATCTCTTTGCTTTTCTTGTGACAGTCTCAGGAAACTCGCATATGATAATATCTTCTTGCATATCACAACATGTCGCATCCATCTGCTCGGCGTCATGTTTACTGATCTTTTTTCTCTCTCTCCCTCGCTCTCTCCCTCTCTCTTTCGTACGCGGAGTTTTTTCCTTTTATCCCTTATCAGAAATTTTTTGCACCCAACTGACTCTCCGCGCTTTCGATAAATCACGCACTGAGCTTTGCAGACGATGCAAATGCTGAGCGACGTAAAATATCCGATTTCACTGATACTTTTTTTTTCGTTCGACTGCCACTCTCTTCTCTTTTCTCGTCTTTCCCCGTGCCTTTCTTTCCGCTTGATTCTCTTCCGTTTCCTCCGCCGCTGTTTAATTCCGAGTATAATCCGGAAAAATACACCAGCTCTCGAGAAAGTTTAGACTCCAAAAGCAATGATATCGCGCTATTGGCGAATCCGGCAATTTTTTTTTTTTTTTTTTTCTCGTAATTAAGCGATATCTCACCGACGCAGCCGGGAGCGGCGAGCGCACAAATCAATAAAAACGATGTGCGTTCCGTGTAAGCGAGTGGGCGCGCGCACGTGCGTGTTCAGGATGGGGGGGGGGGAGAGGGAAAAAAAGTCGTATCGATGAAGGATAGGGCAGCTGCGCGGAGAGGGAGAAAGGAGAAAATGAAATCGCATTAGGCAAGTCCAACAATATCGGGACTCGCACTACTGGACCGAACGTCTCGTTCCGCATTGCTGGGCTCGTTCTCTTCCAGAACACGAGGTTTCTCCCGCTTTTCCCTTTTCCCTTTGTTCGAGCCCCCCCTCCTCATTCTCCTGCTTATTTACGGCATTCTCTTGCTTTTCTTTACAAGCTCGAATTGTCCGCTTTCATATATATATATGTGTGTGTTCGGCTCTTTGCTTCCTTCGCTTTTTTCTAACCTTAGGTGAGAACTGCCGAAAGCACTAAGCAGTATATAAAATTACACTGTGATTTATACTTGGGAAGTATTGCGTTGTACATTTTTTCGTATTTTCGTTGCAATTTACATTTGCCATTGCGCCGACGAGTTTTAAAATAATATTTAATATGAAACTGCCAAAGTAACGATGGTCGAGGTCGTTACGGGGCTGATGCACGACATCATTCCCGGGGCACTAAAAATTTATTGCAAGTATAACGTTATTAAAGTATTTACTGGAACCTTTGAGAAAGGTAATTTAGCATTATCCGCATTTTGAACTCTGGCCTGCACATCATCAAGCTCGATAAAGAGGAAAACACTCCCCTCTCCGCTCGAGCCGTCGAAAGTCGGTAACGAGGGGGAAGAAAACCCGGGGAGAGAGAAAAGCTTCTGTGGCAAGGGAATCAATAGGGCAGAAGGACCTTATTCGCTACGAAGACTTTGACCTTCGGCTTTTTCCAGTGGCAAAACTGCGTATCGGTTGATTAGACTCAGTTTGAGATGCTAAATAAGCATAAATTCATCCAAACCCCATCAGCAATGTGGACCCACTCGATAATTTTGGATTAATTGAGAAAATACGATACGACGCGGTTAAAATTTTCCATCCGCTTTCGATAAACTTACATTTTCCGAATGTCTATATTTGAAAATAAATTGATTTTTATCAATTTTTTTGACAAGCATTTTAAACGAGAACCTTTTTTTACGTAAAAAGTCTGATTTTAATAACGTTTCTTTTTTATGTTCGATCCTCAAGATACTGTTAAACATTTTAAATAGACCTTCAAAAACCATCTTACAATCGTTAACGTGCATACGCGGAAAATTAAATTGTCACTTTGAAAGCACGCTCGAAAAGGCAGTGCAATACGTACACCGGAATGCGGTGACGAGAGCTTCTTTGAAGCCCGATCTCAGCCCGTCTAATTCACCTCGAAAGTGCTACCAAGAATTGCCAATGAGATTTTAAGCAAAACGAATTTGTTTCTTGCGAGAAGTATTTTGCACAGAACCGTATTAATTTTACAAAAAAAATATTGACATTTTATTAATGAAATTTCATTTAAAAAAAATAATCTGATAAGTCATGTTAAATAATGTCACCAATGAAATAATTTAAAATATCTCGAAGATTCGGACCTAAATGAGTTAGAAAAAGATACGACTAATGATAAATTATTAGCAATGGGGAAAAGAAATTAAAACGGAAAAATATGAAGAGCCATTGAGAAAAATCTGGCGATGGCCAAGCGAGGGCTAATTTAATTGATGGGCAATTCACTTTTTCAATATACGAACGTTTTCATCCCTCCCTCAAGCTTTTAATTAGACCCACGATATTGACTAATGACAAGTTTTCTTTTTCCAAGCTTGGATTTTAATGTTTCGGAGGACAAAAAATTTATGTCTACTTTATTTCTCATTAAAGGATATTAATTTTTCCCCGTTTGAGTCGCTTCAGATAAAAAATATCAAGCTTTTATTAATTCTGTTTTAAATTAGAGCCTTTTTAAACAGTAACCATCAGAGATGAACGTCTAGAAATTCATATATTAATTAATATCTTAGTTATAAAATATTTAACATAATTACATATTTCAATTTAAGTAGTTTTATAAACTTTTTAAGTTTGGCCGCAAAAGTATGTATTAGTAAAGAGTGTTTTATAAACGATGGTAGATGGAAATTGATCAAATGTTTCAAGTCTTAAAAATCAGCAGAAAACTGCAAGGTACACCGACACGATATAACAAGAATAGTTTCTAAGCGTTTTATGCGTGAAGAGCAGTAACATTGAAAAGCGTAGGAAGGTCGCTTATGTTTTAAAATTATCCTACAATTTACACGTCGCTGGACCGCACAATGCTGGATCGCGCGGGAAGAAAAAGCTTAGCTTTGCGTCATAAAAATTGCCCACGGCCATTTTTATACACGTATGTATACACTCATATACGTACCCGAGAGGCACAAGTGCGCGCGTACGTTATATGTATTTTTACACGCGGATCAATGGACTTTCTTTCCTGCCTCCGTCATCTCCACAATTCACACCTCCGGGTTCATCTTTAACTCCTTGCGCCGCGCCGCCGCCGCCGCCGCTGCGTCCGACGCTTTCACGTTTATTTGTTCCCCTCTCTCGCTGTCCCATTGTTTATTTCCCTTTGATCCTGCGTCTTCTTCGCCTCTCCTGCCTTCCAGCATTCCACTCGGGAATCTTCATGAGCTATTTTTGGTTTCACCTTGCCGCTTGCTCGTTTTTTCTTTCTTTTTTTCCGAGAATTCTGGATATAAAACCACTTTTGTAGCTGAATAAAATTTAATTATGAATATCAGTACTTTTGTCTATTTTTATATCCTAGACAACTCTGTTTAGTATTATACCATCATCAATATTTACAAAGCAATTTTTCAATATCCATTTTTTAAGTAGGCAGAACAAAGCGTACATTATCCTCGACCACTCAAGTCCTTCACGTTATTTTTTGATGGGTTCAGTTGTTTCAGATCTATTATTCTCTCAGTCCCTCCGATGTTTTCTAAATCGTTTTTTTTCTTCACATTGTATCTTGTTTTTCTGCTTTCTCATCTCTATAGTTGCTTGCTTTGGATCTTTTTCAATGATGTGGATTTAAAAAATTTGAAATTTTGTGTTCTTCACAAAAGTGCTTCAAGAGAGATGTTAAATTTTTACTTCAAAAATATTTTAATGATTCAACCAAAACGGTATTAAGTTATTAAGCATCGAATATTTAGTGCATGACTAAAATTGGTAGGCATTAATGAAACGATTAGCAAGTCTGTCAGATTATCAGAAATGAATAGGAGATCATTACATGTTGCTGATTTTCACATATCAACTGGTACATTTGAGAGTACATTATATCCTGCATATCGCATTTCATAATTTCTTTACTAAACACAAAATATTTCCTATTTGGTTAACGAAAATAATTTTTTTAATTCGGTATACCATTTTTCATTAAAAAACACTAACCATGATTCTAATATTTCGTTAGAAAGAAAATTGAAAAAAATAAAATTATTTTTGCCGAGGATTTTTTGTATAAATTGGATTTAAAATAATTAACGTTTCCAGCTAATAAGAATAAAACACATATTTAACTACATCCGAAAATCAATAATTAATCAATCTTACATCTTCTTCCTTCTCTCCACCCATACACTTCAACATTTTCCTTGTCAGTCACAAGAGATTCTAAGCACGATTTTTCCTCCTTCTCACTTTCCACCCAGCTATTTCTCTTCTTTTTACTTAGTCCTCGTTTGTTTATTCCGCGCGCGTATTTCTCTCCTCCTCTCTTCTCTCTCTCTCTCTCCTTTGAAGTCCGTAGTTCGAAATGACTTTAAGGTTTTTATATGTTCTTTACACTCGCGCTAAGAAGATTTGGGATAAACTCGTTTTTATTTCTGAATTTTTAGGCTTTATGAATGAGGTTGATTTTTTAAATTTATTATTAGAGTTAAGGTATTTACATCATTCTTTAGGTAAATAAGGTAACTCAATATATTTATATCAAAAAAATTATATATAAGATATTGGTTTCCATTGATTTGGTATAATAGAAGCGTCAATTAATGAAATTAAAATACTATTTTTAATTGCTAAAAAAAAAAAAAAAACAAACAAAGCTTCAAAGCAATGATAGGTTGTGCTTTCAAGGTCTGATTCATCATAATCAACTAGCTGAAAACGATATCTCTGGTCGGCTCTTCCTTTTTTTTTTCGATCTCCCACGTCCGGATCAAACTCCAATCAGGAATGGTCTAGCTTATGCAAACTGTCACCCGTCGATTCCTCCCTATCAATCATCATTTCCATTCTCACCCTCTCTCGCTCTCGCTCGTCTTCTCCATCTGCGCGCGCAAATCAAATTGATCTCACAGCCCAGAGGCGAAAATTGCCACATGTAGCCGCCCACCTACCAGTCTTCTGGCATAACTGATGAACCAATGATGAAATTGGGAAATTTGAATTTCGACGTGCCCCCCCCCCTCCCCTTCCCCGCCGCGAGCATTAACTTTGGAATTATGTTTCGCGCTGGATTGATAAGTGGCTTCAAATATGAAGCTGATAGTTGGAGCGGATTTTTTATATTTCATAAAAAAAATTTACGAACTTATTCTTTTCCAATTAGTAAATTACGATTCACTTTGTGTAGCAAAGAATTCCCCGTTATTCTTTACCTTCTCGCTCGCGCTCCATTAAACTTATGGACACGCCCGCACTGGTAATCTCAATAAAACATATTCCCTGCACCGCATTCAACCAAGGAGTTTGCGCGTATGATTTATCGTCGGTCGGCTATTAGCGAATTGAAATTTATTATTTGCTCGAACGCGAGTAGCGCGAGAGCGCGTATACTCTAATGACCTCGCGGTCGTATATCAAAAACCGCGCGTGTCCTATACGCCGGTGTGCGCGCGCGCGTGCATCCCGCGTGTTCCAATAAAAATTTAATGAACGATTAACGGTCGCGCAAATATAATGCGATGTGCCGCGAAGCTGCCGAGCTTGTAACGAAGGACGCATTATTCATGAGGCCACGCGGCCTTTTTGGGAGAGGCGGAAGATTAAAATTTTGACGAGATTTTTATCAGGAGAACGAGATGCACGAGCTTTGAGCTCGTTTAGTTTTCTGATCGATTTTAATAAAGATCTTGAAAATTGGGTAAATGGGACCCGATTCTTCTTTGATTGTTTTGTTAGATTCTATATTAGATTTCAATTTTACAACCCGTCTGGATCAGAAGTGAATTAAAGTGTCATTTTATTGAGCTGTACAATTTGTCGAAAAATTTAAGCTGAGTTAATCGAGTTTGATAAATCATCAATGTCTGTGTAAAGGAAGAAAAAAATTTTTTTCATCGAGGTGGTAAAAAGTTTACCTAAGGGGAAAAAGTCGAATTACTCGAAGAATAAGGGAAACCGGGTTAAACGCAAAGTGCGCGAACCGAAATGAAGTCGTTACGATATTGCCGGAGGTTTTTACAGCGCTCTTCCGCTTTTTCTCTTTTGATTGTTTAATGGAGCTCGTCACACGGAATTAAACCGATTCGTCGAATGACAATGTCGCCTTGCAAGCCGTATTATCTTCCGGGTTATGCGCCGCTTTCTTTTTATGCAAATTTACACACTTAGCTTTCCCTTTCTTTCCCATTTCCGCGTCTAACCGCTCAATCCTTAAGATCCGGACATAAGTTTTTATTCTAAACAGAATTTACTGCGCCATTTTCCGCCCAATTTTTCGCAAAATTCGCTTATAAATAACAAATCCGAATTAAAATAAAAAAACATCATCTTCAAAACATATTTTAAACTTGTTACTAAAAACAGTTCTACGCACCACCGGCGCTAAGGGATTTCCGGCCCGAGTGGAAGTTTGTCGCTCGACGGCAGCGAAGGCACGGAGATTCGCACAAATATATCCTATTTCGGGCCCTTGGCACACGGCTACCATTCCCTTTCTAATTCGTTATTATCGCGTTAACAAAAGCGGCGTCTGCATGGGTAATCAATTCTCATTAATTAGCTGCAGCGAACTCTTTTGACTTGCTTAATTAACTCGCCCGATTAAAAAATAATTAATACAAGTTCATCAAGAACAAAAGCGAGCGCGCAGTAAACAAAGGCTCTTTTCTCGAGCGTTGCTTTTTACTCGGCAAAATTAAATTTTGAGCGACGAGTTTACTCGTCCATTGAATTCCACCATTTCTCATACTTCGCATTATTATGCGTGGGTTTAAAAAACTTCTCATAGCTTCTTTAAAATGACTATTAAAAGGAAGGCCAGTAAAAAAGGATGATAAAAACTTTCCTTAAAATGAAGCTGCCACAATTTTACCAGTGGCTCCTATTACTCTCAACGCCCGTATATATACTCATGGTGTGACCCGCCGGCGACGAGCAGCCGTGGTAAGCAAGAGCTTAACCCTTTGAAGTGCGCGAACCCTTCCTGTTCGATCCGCCTGAATCTGGGTTATAGCGTGTTTCAAGGCTAAAGGCTCATGAAGCTTGAGTTAGTATTTTGAGGTCCGATGTAATATATACGTTCAGAGACCGAGCAGAATTTAAATTATTATTCAGCGGATAAGAATTACCGAATACGCCGTTTAAAGCTATTACAGATCACTAAAAGAGACCTGTTTATTATTTTTGCTTATAATTTTTATTTAAAATATTAAAATGTTTACCAGTCTGGCTGTTAAACATTTTAATTTATTGTTAGTTCATAAACTTAACCCTTTAACTGCTACCCTTTGCATGAATTTCAGGAGAATGCGTATGATTTAATTACTTGGAACGAAAATAAGAGAATTTCCTTCGTGGAGCATTCATTATACTTGGCTCGCACTAAGACTGCCGTCCAATCACCTTGATGCAAAGTGATTTTACCAAAAAGAAAAAAAAAACATTATTATCATTCAAGAGACAGGGCGGAACGGGCCATGTCGACTTGCCGAGAGAACAAGCGGAATGGGCCGTTCGTCAAAATCCAGCATCGCGCAGCAACGGCACGGCACGGACGCGCGTTCGCCCCCCTCGCCGACTTTGAATTAATGGACCACTGTTGCCTTAATGAACGAGAGGAATATGTAATTATGTTAATTTTATGAATATTGTCGACAGCCGGTCGAACTTTTGCGTCTTATTCCGATCGTAACGAGAATTTCGGTGACTTAGCCTGGCCTCTAGCTCGATCTGACGCTGGTTTTGGAGAGTTTCAACAGTGCCCGAACAAGTATCCATCAGTTGAGCTTTAAAAATATTGAAATTTAAAAAAAATCCTGAAATACTTGTTTTTTTCTGTGAAAAATTAGCTCCTCGCGATTATCTCGTTCTCTCTATTATCTGCAGTAAAACTAGATCTTGTCTTTGCAGTTTCACTCATTTTTTATAACTGCTCTCGAGCTATCTTCCCATCTTCCTTCTCTCGCTCTCATTCGCAAGCATTTGTTTTTAACAGCGTTATCTTCCTAGCTCTCTCCTCTCTTAACCAGAAGAGAACCTTAAATGTCTCTTGGCTGCATTAACTGGACATCTGTATACGGTTTCGCGCTCGCGCGGCCATATTTACATATGTAAATTCAATTCGTGCCGACTTCTCGCGTACGTACACGTTGCGCAAGTGTACCGAGGCTTTTGCGTTATCGCGCCGAAAAAAATACACAAACTTTACAAGCTCAGCTTTTCGAGCGTGTTTATACTAAACTTTAATTATTATTAAGAGAATGGTTAGTCGTTTTTACTTAATCTCAACGTTTGAAAATTTATCGCTTCATAAAGTTCATTTCACGATTAGCCTGCGCTTGAAGTTTCTGCCTCGAGTAAACTATAATTTATTAAACCTACTTGAGAGCAATTACAAATTGTTACCCTAATTACTCGGTCGGATACGAGTTCTAAGTTAAGGTTTTATAGATGATTTTCAATACGTATATAGTCGCAATTGACTCATTGAAAAATGTATTGTACGTAATTCTCTTTGTATAATCGGTTGACTTAATTTCAATGCTTTATACACTAAAGTTGTAAAATATATTTCCTTGCGTTACCTACAAATTGAAACAAAAATGGAAACTCGTGACGTAGAATATTTGAATGAAATGACTGATTTTCTCAAAATATATTCGGGAGACTCACGTTTGGTCACATTTCGCGCCAGTTAATCGTCGCGAGTGCTTGGGAGTGAATTAACATACAGCGCGTGCTTTTAACGAGGGAATAGAAAAAGAGAGAGAGAGAGAGAGAGAGAGAGAGAGAGAGAGAGACGGGGGCTAAAGAGGAAAATCTATAGTACGTACGTTAACGCGCACTTTCAGAATTTTAGAGGAGGAAATGTATTCACGGAGCAGTTCACCCTGGAAAGTCAATTTCTGAGATTCTACTGTGATTAGATGCATGCTCGCTTTGTCGTAAGTAATTGGCCTTTGGTCAGCGTATTTGTTGCCGCTGAAATTTACGAAATGATATCTTTCATTAATTTTACTCGATTACCTCGTATTACCGTAAGTAGTTTTTTGTATCTAAAATCTGACAGTACAGCGTCTTGATGGTTAGATTCTATATATCTTTTTTACTATTATTATCAAAGTGGGTTATTAATAAATCTTTTCTATCGCTTCATTGTTTGCGTTTTTATTTAAAGAGTTCAACAACACGGATACAAAATTTACAAAAATTAGTTACTTTAAAAATGAGAATTGATTTGAATAGCGTCTTAAAAGACAACGGTAGAAACCAGGGTTAATAAAAAAAATTTAATAACATCAGCAGTAGTCTAAGTTTTCAGAGCTTGCTCTTTAGTGTTGGCTTGCACATTATTTTGCAGCCCCTTTCTTTCTCTTTCGATTTCTCAGTAACGAAGAGAGTGAGAGAGAGAGAGAGAAAGAGAGAGAGAGTGAGAGGGAGAGAGAGAGAGAGGAAAAGGAGATGTAAGAAACGCTAATTAACTCGCGTGCTCACGCGACCTTTTCTAACGGGACAAAGCAGAGCTTTCGGTACCGAGCTTGAAAGGTATTGCGCAAAAAGGAAAGGCCATTCTCTTTTGGTCCTCCGGTGAGAGGGAGTGAGACAACTTGTATACGCTGATTGAAAATTGGAATGTGCCGTTCTCTGCACCCTCTGAACCTTTCTCTGTATCTTGGATTTTTTTTTTTACGATCGCGTCGAATCGTTCTCGTTTACTGCATTACGCAGATATTAACGAAAAGCGTGACTTTTCTTTATTTCAGTTGAAACAAAAAGAGCATATTAAAAAAAAAAGCTTTTTTATCTTTCTGGAGTGAAGCGGCTTTTGAAAAAAACCAAAAATAATATAAACACAAGATAAAAAAAAAACAATTTGTAAATTAAGTTATTGAAATGTTTTAATCCGCATTTATTTGTAATAGAATTACGACGTTGACGTGTTCCAATATATAAATATACTGGGCTATGCTAAAATCTTACTTTAACACTAAATACCGCGTAAACAGGTTGTGGTCATTGCTTTTGGCAAAAACAAAGAACAGATTTGTCATTTTCTGTCATTTGGCGTACGGATTTATGTAGGGTACGCCGAAAATATATGCCGAAAAGTATGTCATGTAGGGCAGAAGGGAATATCCTGAACAAAATATTCTGATAACATTTCTTTAATCTGATACTTTGTTCTGAAGGTATAGATATATTATAAACATTCTATATCTCCAGAATTATTTATCAGATTAAATCTAACCCATGATATACTCTTCGGCATACATTTTCGAAACATCCTGTACATCCGGTGTATTGTTATGAAAAGCTCTTTAACTATATGAATTAATTAAACAACCAAAAAATGACAAATCGACCAATTATTTCATTTTTCATGCAGCAAATTGAATAAAAAGTTTTAAAACATAGACGTTTCCACAGATATTTTTGGAACTTTTAAAAACTATGCGAAAGCTATTTAAAAATAATTTACGTCAGAAGCAGTGAAAAGTAAAAAATTTTATTCGCCATATCAATTTTTAATTCCCGACTATACCGTTCGTTCCCGAGAAATAAAAAGGAAGCAAAGTAGAAGAAGAGATAAGTCCAAGCCCGAGGAAGAGGTTTATTCGAGAGTGGACGCCGACGTTCGAGCCGGCCGTTTTTCCCGTCGTAAAATCGCTCATCAATTTCAGAAAGTCCCTAAGGGGTGACTCCCTCACTTTCTTCTCCTTTTTCTCCTTATGGAAAATCCAATGCCGCACTCGACTGCAAATAATTCTTTTTCGAGAATACCTCTTTCGGACTTTTCTGGGGGGGAAATGGTAGGAAAGTCCGAAAAAGGATGGGTAATTCTTGAGCGTCGGATTGTTTGGTCTCAAAATGATTCTAATAATTTTAAAACTTTACAGACCATTGTATTAGTTCGGTTTTATTAACTGTGCAGCCTCGAGTATGAAAATGACCAGCTATTATTTAAAAATTCCATTGCATTAAAAGTTTCGGTCTTCATTTCCATATATGTACATAAATTTTCCAGCACTATAAAACTCAATTAAGCAATCTATAATAAAGAAGTTAATCAATATATGAAGAGCACCTACTTGTAATATTTATAAAACTTCCTAAATAATAAATTTAAATTAATATATAATTTTGCATATAATTTTGAAAAAAAAATAAATCAACACTTTACAGAAACCTCCTGCAGAATATCATTTATCAGTTCTTTTCATAAAGTTTCTTATAAGTACTTATTTATAATTGTTTTATTTAACTTTAATTAGAATAAATAAATTTTAAAAATATTTTGAATTTTTTTAAAACTCTGATACTGGTGCTATGTTAAATATTTAATACTCCTAATAAAATCCATTTTTTCGCAGAGAATGTAAATCAATAATTCATTAATAGATATTAAAATACATGTCGATCGTGGATAAGCTTACTTTACATTTTAAACTAAACGTTAATAAATTTATAAACGAGAGAAGCAATACGCTAAAATCTCTGTATTATAAAAATTATATTTTAGAATTGTATTCATATACAAATTAAAATGATGTTTAATATTATTTTTTTTTATAATTATCTTTTTTAAGCGTAGCAATCTATAGCTTAGCGCAAAAAGTTATAGTTACATAATTCTTTTTCATAACTAGTAAGATGTTATCTATAGCTACACTTTCATACGAATACTGGAACAGTAAGAATTCGTAAGCTATTAGTCCTGCTGTCAGTTTATTTTTTGAATAAAAAGCAACGTTTCGGCTACCAAGTAACCCTCCTCAGGTTAAATTTACCATGAGAATAGTCATTAGTTGAACATTGACTAACACATTTCACCTGAAAAGAGGGCTATCAAATAGCCGAAACGTTGTTTTTTATCAATAAAGACATATATTGACAGTAGGACTTATAGAATTCTTATTATTCCAGAATCTTTTTCAATATTTTTAAAGTTAATGCTTTTGAGTATTATAGAAAACACATATTCGGTAAATATTGAAAATTATTTCAAGGAATTTACTGATACTTACAGTCTTGCGTACTTTAGTAATCAGCTTGACCTATTCTCAACAATGCAAAAAATTCTCATGGATTAATTCTGAAATATTGGAAAGATGTCGACTAGAAGAATAGATGGAAAACTGAATAGTAGTAAAACGACAAAGCTGGATTCCGCAGTATAATCTTTAGTATCAAGCAAAAAATTTCAAGAACGAATGTTTGAATTCATATTTATTCAACCAAGATGAGTAATATTATAACGTAATATATAACTTTTTTTTCAAGTGGAAATAAAAGGAAAGAGTTGCCAGCTCGACTTGATCTGCGGCACTCTTGAAATTCTTTTATTAAATTTTTTAAAGTTTTAAAATTCTTTCTTATTTATATCACAACATTGTGCCTTAATCCATTAAAACCCAACCCAAACTAGTTTTTGAAAATAACAGAATTTTTGGCAATTTGTTTAAACAATCGGAAATTCCAAAAGAAAAAACAAGGATATTTTACTTTTTGGCTGTGCCATGAACCCAATTGTTAGTTCGAAGCTGTCTATTCTGAATTCGACTTGGTGAGGGGGGAGGGGGTAATACAATAAAGATCATGGAATATCAAATATTATTTTCAGTGTTTGTATCTTCAAAGTGAAAAAGGAAAACAATTTCCGATGGAAAAACTTTGGGAATATTACAAAACTTCTTTCTTCCCTTACCGGTTACAAATCCTTCGGCGACCAAATATATTAAAAGCAAGTTGCGGCCAGTCCCGCAATCTTTGGACTCTAGAGAAAGCAAGCGCGAGCTAGGCAGAGAGAAGAAAGGGAGAGAGAGAGACTCGGAGTGACCCGAATGCCTGAAGCGCCATTTGATTGAACTGAATAATGCAGGGCGAAGGGCATTGATTCGCCTGATAGCATTTGGCATTCTCTGCGATTCTCTCTCTCTCTCTCTCTTCTCGTTCTCTCCTTCTCATTTTGCATTGGATCGACCGATGTCTCTGTGGGTTCCGCTACGCGAGCTAAGCAATTGTTATGTTGTCTTTTACCGGCACGAGCACGTTTGGAAGGGTATATCACTATTTGCTTGTTTTGTGGTAGAATTAATCATTATTATTGCTTTTTAAAGTAAAATAAAGTAAACTTAGAATACTCTAATATACAGTGCTGATGACGTGTGTAGGCCGAACAGCATATCGTGGGATAGAGAATAATATCCTAAACAAAAAATTCTATCAAAATGTTTTAATTTTATGTAATTAGTTTTCGAGGTATATGGCGTCAAAATAAATATTGATTTTTATAAAAATTTATTCCAAAATATTTTTTTTTCCGTTCATAAGAGAGGAATTGTGGTCAGTAAATATAAGATCTAATGTAACGTAGAACAATGATTCTTCAAACATTTGATTTTCTCCGCACATATTTGCTCGTGCTAAAGAAGCAATTCAATTTGACGAGCTCGACAAAATTGGTAAATAAAGCTCGAGCGCAAAGAGCATCGCTTCGAAAGTATAATTTAAAAAATCGCCCACTTAAAATGAAGTGTCTTCACCTTGTCAATCATTGCAGACCAAAAGCTTTTGCCTTCGAATTCGATTCCAGGTTGAGCGAGCCATTGTTTTATCTTTTCCTCCCAGTTTCAACGAGAGCGGCCGAGAAATAAACTGTTCGGGATGGACTGGCCGTTGAAATCAATAGATTTCACGCACGCAACGCGGAGTGCTAAAAGCCCGCAAAACTATGCGGACGGGAGAAGGTTTCAAGTTCTTGTGCGCTTTCAAAGGATTCGTGTCCGGTTTAGATATTTTTCAAATATCGAATTTGTTCCCAGGGTATCAATTACTCTTATGTTTTAGGTCACAATATTTATCAACTTGGGCAGATATTCATTTTGATTTTGAAATAGTTATTTCAAGATTGAGCTTAATCGAACTTTAAAAAACCGGAAAATTTATGTATATACAAGCGAAGCCATGTGAAGGCAGAAATTCTTAATACAACTATATGATACTAGGTTAAGCAGGTGGGCGCATCGTACATTGTCGATATTCCGAATTGATTATTCCATTTTATATAATTCGATAAACTCGAACGAATGATCGAGATCTGAGTGTAATTAATACTTTGGCGTCGATAACGACGGAGTGTACTATACTTGGACCTCATCATTGACAACTGCGCCCTCGAAAACGTCCCTCTGGAGACCGCATTGTAGGTGATTTTGGGTTCGGAAATGCTCCCTTTGCTTCCATGATGTTAGTTTCTTACGCGTTTAATTATAATAATTAAAGTTTCTTAGTTGAGTACAAATTAATCAATTTTCCTGTTAAAAGCATGTTATATTTAGTGGGTTTCTAAGCAATTACCTATAAGGTATCTGGCTGGTTAATTTAAAACAGTTACATTTCTATCAGAATGATATTACATCTCACGGACTTATCAAAAGATTTTATAGAAATACGTCATATAACGTATTTACAGCTCAAAACTACAGGCGCAAAAGGCAATTATTTTATTCAATTTCGAACGACTATCCACTCCACAACTGTCGAGGGAGTATTTAAAAAAGCTTTCTACTTCCGACCGCTCGAAATAATTTACTGATACAACGTATCTAACCGCCTCCAGAGTATCAGAGAACTATCTGCATTATCAGCGATGCTCTGAATGATTGTGCGAGGAATTCACGGCGACGCGAGAGAAAGAGCCATCTCCTTTAAACATTTGACTTTAATGCCATGTACGCGGCCGAAGCAGTTGATACATATTTGCGGCGTATCAGGCCACATAATTGATCGATTCATAGTCCAGCGAACAAGAACGCAGACGCATCGCGGTATCGGTACTGAGGTATGCAATGTAGGCGCCGCGGCATTAATGCACTCTGTCCTTTCAAAGAAGAACTTTTCAAAAAGGAACAATTTTTTTTTCTCTAATGTTGATATTGAATGCCGGAACAAAGGAAAGCTATATATTGCGGATTTAATTTCTTTTAGAAAGATTTAATATAATTCGAGTTAAGATTATCCTGTGTAGCGCCACTTAAACTTTACGAATAATATTACTGCTAATTTCCGCTTTAAAATTATCAAATGAAAGTTGAAATTACGTGCTAAAAGTTCGCCCGTCGGTCGGATGTAGTCCGCCCGTCAAAGAAAAGATGCCCTGAGTAAAATATCTTGGTCAAATTAAGATCAAAAGTTAAAAACTCTCATAAAACGATCATCTTATTGGCTAATTTTAGCGAATACTTTAAGTGGAATAGAAAAGTACTTTAAATTGAAGTAAAATTTAACGATAAATCTACAATGGAAGTGTACAAACTTGGGGCGAAATTATTCAAACAAATTATGTAAATCAAAGATGCACTTGTACTTTGCTACTTTCTAACTGTGCAACGAACGCGTACAGTGAACCAGTGAGAAAAAAAGAATAAATATTCTCGCGTCGAATATTTTTTCTTTTCAGCTTACTTTTCATCTCGCACGTCAGCTTAAACCAGGGGGATACGCGTCGCGCCTCGGAAAAGAGAAAGATGGAAAGAGGAAAGAGACAGTCGTTGGAAACGCACACTTCGCCGCGAGGCATCGGGCGTCTGTCGATATCGTTTGTCACTCCCGCGCCGATAAATCGAGACGAGAGCCTCGTCAGCTGACGCGGCCGCGCGCAATATCGATCGCCGCGCGAATCGACCGGTTCGGAATCATTTTCGAAACAGAAGGAATCCGATGCCGGAGTTACGTTGTGATGATGCGAACTGAAAATTGGATCCTTTTTCCTGTAAGCTAAATTGAGGTTGTGCTCTTTTTTTTTTGTCCGAGGGCAGATAATGCCAGAAATCTTAATTTTTTAACGACCCTATCTGATACTTCACACCGAATCACGATAAAAAGCGTTTCTTTTTGTAAAGAGCACCGAAGCGTGGATCATAACCAGCTTATCTTTCCTTGCTTTTAACGCGCTGTCTCACGACTGCTACGAAGATTGATGCGAATTTTCGCGAGTCCCAGGCAGAGAACATTGAGTCAGCTCTCTCTATCTCTCTCTGTCTCTCTCTCGCTACCGCTGCATCGTTCCGCCGACGGCAGGTACTATAGTTTCGCGCGATAAGCAGATGCCCCTTTTTTAAATTTTTTTTTCATTTATGTTTACGCTTAAAATTAAGAAGTAAGGATAAACATTTAGTGCATCCTGTTCTCAAATCTTTCATTTCACAGGCAGCCAAGTATACGAGAAGAGTGTCAAGCTTTTTCCTCTGTCTCGCAAAAAGGTCTCGCGATAAAAGCAGGGCTCGCAACATCTGAACTTGACAAGAGAGGCTCCTTGAAAGCGCCGAATATCGAGGACTCGTGAAAGGAGGATAAAACAGGAGAGATTTCACGGATAGTTTACAAATTTTCTTATTCGACGACTATTGACATATCTAAGCTGCTTTCTTGTCTTTCCTGCATATTATATTGAAATTTTGTATGCTTTTCGTCAATTAAAATAATAATACGTAAATAACAATATTTTATTCTACAAAACGTCTTAACAGCTCGTATACTATTTTGAATTTGACGAATTTAAGCGTCGACACAGAGCCGGAAAAAACATTGGCCAAATCTGGCAGCTGGCTCCCGAACAATCTTTCCAGCCTCCCGAGCGAACACTTCACAATGCGTTCGGACAGAAGCCAAGCATGTGCCACGTCAAAGCACGTGGCTTGACCTTCGCTGTTTGACTGGCGGACGCGAGAAATCAACGATCGCCCCCCCCCCCCCCGCGTTCGAACTCCCATTCAGCCAAAGGCAATTCGAGTGTGCACACATACGAAATTTCCCAGTCCCCGCCGACGAATCGGTTGAATCGACGCGAGCGCGCGACTCGCTAAATAGCGACCAATACACCCGCGCCTTTGTCGCCGTCGGGATAATCGAACTGGATTTGCTCCTGCTCAAGTCCACGTTGGAAACTGGTCCTTAAGGTTATATGCTTTTGTCCGTTGTGTCGAATTCGCTGATTGAAAATATTTCGGATTTCAAGGCAGTTAAACTAAACAAGCATTTATTGTTCCTTTTTTTTAAATTAAATTTAATGATGGTATTCTAACATTACAATCCTTTTATTACAAATAGAAGTGCTTTAGTAACCAATTGATTTCCTCTTGTTGTTTTTTATTATATTTACAGCCTACCCAAGTCCTCTTTTCGAGTCTTATATGGCTCTGCATTGTTGCACTTGCGTGCAACAATGGGGACCTAGAGTTTATAGTGGATTCCGAACCACTAGCTTTGATGTTATTAGAAACTTGTAAATAAATACATTGGTGTCCCAATGTCAGTTTTCGGTGGAGGTCGGGATCGAACCAGAGTCCTTCTGGTTAAAGGTCCGACACTCTACCAACTGAGCCATCGCCGCTCTTTCCTCTTGTTGTAAATCAATTTTTAAAATTGAACAACTTGATTTAGAGAGGATTTTCCTTGAGTCACAAGAGGAAATCCGCTAAAACAAATATTGAGAAGAATTTTCTTTTGTGACAAGCGGATTCCTTTTGTAATAAGAGGATCGTTTTTTCAGCGTTAATGTCAGTTAATAGTGAATGTTCATACCGCCAAAATCGTATATTTTGATGCTACATTTCTGGTCAATTTTAAGGCTAAAATATGTTTGATAATCATTTTCATTGATTTGAAGGAAAAATTATCTTTGAAGAAAAAAACTTGTAAAAACTTACATCAAGGGCAAATATACATGTTAAATTCTACAGAATAAACTTATTTTAATACTGTTTTATTTTATATGTCCTTTTCGACAGGGGCTGCAATTTAATTGATGTAAATGGAACTGACGAACATTAAAAAGAACACTTTTTCTATCAAGAGCCGAATTCTAATAGGTAGATATTTTTTATATTCTATATAGCAATGTACACTCCATTTATTACAGATTTTGTTGCTTTGAAGATCGACCCGATACACATATTTTCCCGTTATTCGAACGCAGAATCAATAAGCAAAACTTTTCAATTTTCATTATCTCATGCGACGGCGTATCAACCAGGAATGCATTCATTTAAATTTTAAATTTATATAATACGCAATGAACTCTTATTAAATATACGAGATATGTGCATTTTATTTTAATACCTTATTCGCATCATGAATTCGCCCATGAATATTTATTTTACATCGTCTGATATACTACGAGTTCACGCATTGCAACTATTATTTCTATATAGTATTTACTTACGTTCGATGTACCTTTCATACAAAAAATGTAGAACAAACGGTGGACACTTATGTATTATTTACCTGGAACAAAAATAAAAAAATATTTTGTTAAATAAAATTATGAATTAAATTTAATCTAGAAGAAAATTTTATTTTTAAACCAGATTGGGTTGGAATAAAAGTAATTACTCGATGTTAAAGTAGTGACTTTTGTTAATTATTACTAATATTAAATTTTCCCTATAAAACAACTAAAAAAAAAAATAATCACGTCAAAAAATTACGGGTAAAATTAATCTAAATCTCAACTGTAATAAAAACAAAGTTGTTACAAAAATGTTTTTAATTATAAAATTATTATTTAATGTCGTTGTCAAGCTAAAATTAATTAAGTTTAGAAGTATCAAGTCAGCTTATTCTATAACATAAAATTGCACAACGAAAGTAATCCAAGGGACACATAATGAAAAATAGGCCGCAGCCAAGTTTACGGCCCGATGCTCAAATCAACGCGGGCGGGCGCGATGAGAGAAGCAACCCTAAGAATAGAAAAGTGGCCCGAAGAGGAAAGCTAAGAAACAATGAAAGTAATTGAATGAAGCTTTTCGATGCTCGGAGCCGCACACCGAGAGAAAAGAAAAACTTTTCGGCTGATGACGATTGAAAGTCCAAAGTTTTTTCATTCCTTATGGGAGTCGCGTACAAAGCACTTTCTCGATTTAGACTCTTTGTCCCTAGCTAATCTTGAAAAAAGTGAAGACTGTACAGAGGAAAGAGTTGAGAAATTAAAGTTGGAAAATGAAAAGCCGAGGCTAAGAACGCTGCCATCGAGCAGAGGAAGATTGCTCAAAATTTCGAGCTTTATTGTAAATAAAATATATATTATATAAAATATATTACATAATTTCCGGAATAAAATTATTTAAAGAGAGAAATGGTAAAGTTTAGAAAACAAAATGAAAACTCTGCGAAGTCTGCGAACGGAAGTGTAAACAAACGAGAAAAATTCTAGAAAAGCAGTAAAACGTTGACTTCGCGTTTTTTCTCATTTCCTTTCTATTAAGCTTCAATCGTAGATGAATAAAAATTTCAATTTCACAAACAATTGTTCATTTCTTGTTCCCAGGTTTAGATTTTTATATTTATTCTGAAAGTACTTTATTGCTTAAAGGTTTATTTACATTTTTTTTTTATGTTTAAAACTTATTAAAAGATTTATGCAAAAAAAAACATTCTATTTTCTCTAAAGTAAGCATTTTTAAATGATACAGTTGCCTTAATTATTACGTGTATTAATCTCATTTACATTGCGACTATTAATCCTTAGCTGTAAAATCAAATTTTCGCAACACGAAAGAAGTCACGGACTAAACACAAAGAATCGAAATAAATCCGTTGTCAGCTGACATTTAAATTTTCCAATCGGACATTTAACAGCCAAACAATATTTCAGGAGCGAAACTCAAAACGTCAACGGTCGTCGATGAGCGACGAGCGCCACAAATCAAAAAATCATTTTCCGCGCCCGTCAAATCCGCTCGTCGCCTTTGGAGCTGCGAATTTAAAAAAATATGTCAATATACGTCCTAAGAGATAGAGACACGTACAAAGAGATTGAGAAGGGGGTAATAAAGGACAAAGATAGCGAGGGGGAAATTCGCGAAATTGGCTCCCCTTTGAGGACCAAGAGAGAAAACCATCGACCGTAATTACCAGGCTGTCATTGTTCGCGTGTCCGTGGCAGAGGCTCTCTCTTTCCCTACCTCTGTCTCTTTCTTCCCTGCAAAACTTCCCTCTCTCTCTTTCTAAAGCCAATTAAATTGTCGTCGCGCGACCTAAAACTGCCAGGTATACGCCAAGATATCCACCTTTCTAGACAAAATCGATGAGAAAAAAAGCGCTTCCCAGACTGAAGTAAGTTCATCGTTTGTTGGAATAGTTTTAAATTTTCTAATAAAATTTTTATTACATCCGACGCGGATTATGTAACTCGCAGCAATTCATCCTTCTTTTACTAAAAATAAAATTGAATAAATCTACACTTAATGAAAATTCCACACGTGCCTCTATTTTATCGAATAATTATTCATTTTTCTCTGCAATCAACGAAGATTCAAAGTGATAATTATTTATTTTTTGTTTTTTTAATAACTTTTTGTATCGGTAATTTAAATTTAATTAAATTGTCATATACAGATAATAATTACTTAAAATCAATGTGACCATCAAGATTCAAACATTTTGAAAATCGTTTTGATGGTAAAAGTTCGCAATTTTGTAATGTAAATGCAATTTAATTTTGATTTGTGCGTAATTATGAATTTTTGATGTAATGGTTTTTGGAACGTGATGTAGCATCCCCGGTAAACGATGTATTTCGTTCAAGTGCTTTAACTTTATAAAGTTGAATAATAATCTCTCATTCGCTGAATAAAGCCGTCAGTTTATATCTATTTGATTATCGATCAAGAAAAAAGAAATTTAATTTGAAAGTCACTTCACCTAAATAAATACTCCAATTGATTTTTGCAGAAAGAAAGCTAAACAAGCATTTATAAACGTTCTTTCTTCATTTTAAACCGCATTTTTCTCATTTGCCTTACATAAGAATGAAACCTCAGAAAGGAAATAAGTATATATATAACTTGGAAACGAAAGTTTTGAGTCTGCGGATGAGACAAATATATCTTTCGACAAAATCTTCCTTTTTATTAACACAGCCTACTTTCCTTAGTGAAGCTTTATCCTCGTTTCTTTTTCGAATGGATTAATAACAAAGATTGAGATATTTAATTACAAAAGTCAAATTTTACAAGACGAGTCATTTTTTATTTACAATTTAAGAAAACCGTACCAAACATGATCAACTCGTTAAGGGACGTGGATTTCAAAATTGCCAAACCGACTGGGCAGACGTAACGGAAGCCAATACTTGGTAGTAATATTTCAGCTTTATGTTGTTAGTACATCGTTGCAGCAACAGTGCAGTTGGGTCAGGGAGGAGGCCATCAAATATGGAGGACCAGGGGGACCAACCCTCTCTCTGTCTCTCTCACTCTGCCTGCGGAAATGGCAGCCGCTCGAACGAAACATAGACAATGCACACATCCTTGACCTCTCTCTCTCTCTCTCCCTCTTTCTAGTAACTCACTTGATTAATTATAAATGCTTTATAACGCGACGTTGCATCAACCCTGCCGAGGCCAAGTCGTAAAAACGTTGGTGTTGAAGGCGATGTCATTTTCTGATCAGAAATTTTATTATGCTTCGGGAGATTCGATCTTTTTCCGAAGGTTTATTGCTGGAGGTCGGGAAGTCAAAAGCAGAGTAACAAGTTCAAGATTTATGTGGAAATTTTTTTACCACGGCGCGCCGTGGCATAAAAATAATGGATACTTAAAAATGCAGCGAATCTTTATAATGTTAAAATTATTACTTTTTTCGTGCTAATTATATGCCATCATAAAATTCTTATACGTTTAGTCGTATTTACATTCTAACATCTAAAATCCAAGAAATAACATAACTTTTAAATACTCTTTCTTTAAAATAAAATCATTCTGAAGTTAAAGCGCGCCGTTGACGAAGCAGTCGGCGACAGCTCGTTCTGCGGATCAGTGCGCGTATTCGCACCTCCGCTGCCCGTGGCGGTTAATGCAATCGGTAAAAGTTAATCTTCGAGGAAATGCGATGCGCGCATTTTCGCTGCTGCTGACGATGGTTGTCTCCGTAGAATTTCGTCGTCAGAGTCGTCTCGGCGAGACGCGTTTTCACACTACCATTGATGGTCGAGAGCACGTATCGCAGTCGATGGTAGAGCTGATGGTGTTTCTCCCATTCCTTCATCTAAGTCCTCTTGGTAGGACGGTGCGTGCTTTCGTGCTGCCGTCGACGATTGTAGCTACATCGGACGGGTCGATGATGTAGACGGAACCTCTCGATAATTAACAGCGACTTGTATACTTCGACCTTTTGTTTTACTTGCGTCTCGGGATGAAATTCTGACGAATCTGTTTCTCTTTACCATCTTGAGTTCTTAACGCGATCAAAAAAAAAATCTTTCTCGGGTTTCGGCATAAAAAAATACAAAAATAAAAATATATTATACATATAAAGGTTATTCACTTCAGTATTAAGAGTAAATTGTCATCCCGTTTGGTTCGTTATACCCAAGTGTCCTTAAATTATTTCACACTCGCTAATTTTTTTATGACAGACTTCTTGTGCTATCAAACATTCACTGTCTCTGAAAGTTAGAAAGTTTTGCTTCTCCGAGGATTTTGGTATAAGTCTAAGAAAGTTCGAAACCAGAACAAGAATATATCATTTGGTTAAGGTTAATAGAAGTACTTTATGAATATTCATGAGCAACGACAAGTATGGATTCGCGTCATTTATTATTTACACTAAAGTGTGTCATGTGGCAATTTCGCCCTAAAAATGAGAAAAAGTTTTAGGATAGCTAAGCGAACTTGAAAATTTTGAATACTTAAAAAGAGAATAATTGCTAACTTTTAATTTACATATATTGCAAATAAACCTTATAAAAATATACTCAAATTCATCAAAAATAAATAATTGTTCAAAGTGCAAGACGTGAAATATGTCTCTCTGCCTCTCTTCCATTCTCTCTTTTGATTATTGCCAGCGCAATTGCAATGAAATATTTGTGTATTCTTCGTGAGTAATAACAGCAAATAAACTTACGCCTCTTCTAATGCGCACCGGAATGGAAAACGCTCCTTCCTTTCAGGTACAAAGAGTACGCACTTTTGAAATTCCTCGCATCTGGGCGCTAATTAGATATCTAGAGCTTTATGAAACGAAATCTTCCACTTAACAGTCTAAACTTAGCCGAATAAAGAATAGACTCGGAGTTGGCAACAATAGCTTTTGTCCCTTCGCATATACCCACTTGGAGGAATAAGCTCACGCCTGCACGCACGAAATCCCGCGAAGCGGCGGCAGGATACCGCCCGTTTAATTCCATTATAACCAAAGAGTGGAAGAGGGGTCGAGGCTCCGTAGCCAGTAACTTCAATCTCGGCGTGCCTTCCCCGCCTAAGTAATTGCGCCTACCAAGTTCGCGAAGAGCATGAAAGAGAAACACAAGGCGAGAGAACAACACAAGGAGTTTAGTTGCCGGCAGTGGTTGCGCCCTGAAAGGTCGCGGCGCCATGGAACTGTAACAAAACTCCAGAAGAGGAGAGTTTCGGGTAAGAGGCGAGTCTTCGCTTCGGATCGAGCCTCCAAGTGATCGCCCCCCCCCCTCCTCCCCCCTTCCACCCCCTTAAGAAGCGAGAACCTCCTTTATGCTTCCTCGCCGCAACGAACTATTTGAATATTATTTATTCAAAAAAAAAGTTAGCACTTTTTTCGAAATCTGTTCTTGTTAAAAACATTTTCCTGAGTGTTTAAGAAAATGGGTATGAAATTCTGATCATCACATGTTCACTTTGAGTTAATTGTTTGGAACTTGAATAAAGGCTTGATAATAAGTGTTTGTATATTCTTGCTAACTAGCACGATTTGCTGAAAGTTATACGACAACATAAGTTTAAAATTAAATAAGGGTAAAAACACAAGCCCATTAAGCTTCTAACTGTTTACAAGCTTAGAATCATTTAATCCTGTGTAAGTGCAGCTCTACGTAAAATGCTTTCTCAAATTTTAAATATTTAAAACAATACATCGAATGTTTCTTCCTCCCTGCGTAATTACTTCTGATCTTCGTTCGACCTTCCAGATTTTCGACTTTGCTAATGTGTTTTGCCGAGGACAAAGTTTAGTTTGATGAGCTAACTTCATCGTTTCTTGGGCGTCTTAACGTCAGCCATGGAAAGTTGTTAATGACCAAATTTTGATCGATGAACGTGTCACACAGTTTTCTTACCTCGACCAATTTCATGCCTTTTTTACCTGATTAAGGCCAATCAGAAATTTGCACAATTCTTTTTGCAAAACAATAATCTATTACATTTTTATTGAAAGCAATAACAATTTAGATGTAGAACGTAGACATCTGATGAAAATGAAATTTTTTGTCGAATCTTCTAAAGCACGAAGCTGTTTCTAACGGTCAGTTTTTACAGCAAGATCCTCACATGTTCATCTGGTTATTATATTTCGTTCGTATTACCATGCAAAGATTCCACTTTATAAAAAGTTTTTATTTCCTCTTTAATAGAACTCGACGCCCATCCACGTCATTAATATTCATGCTAATGAATAAAACCACTGTTTGCTGTACAACGAAAGTGTAATTGTATATTTAATATTTCTCTACTAGTTTTCAGACGCATTTTCATTAACTTTTTATTTACTCTGCCGTTTCTAAATAATTTTGATAAACGGTATAAGATTGACTTCAAATGTGCTAAAACAATTTTTATTTTACTTGAAACGTACGATTTTTATTTGCGAAATATTAAATACACGTTCATTCTCGGAATGGTAACATTACAGCGACAATCGATAAAAGCATCTCAGTTAAATCAAAGGCACAAAAGACGCTTTGTTCCTATAACATCACACACTAACTTATACTCGCATTTTCTATAATGCATGCCTTTCAAAACATTTTATGATTTTAATAGAACGCATTTATTGTTCTATTCATGCAATAGCCACAATGTAAAGTATTTATAAAATATCCGTTTTTTATAAATATTTTATTATTAATTTCCACACATGTATTATTATGCTAAAGTGGATATAATTGTTAACAGCACAAAATAACTAATTAAAAGACACGTCTATTAATCAAAGAGAAAGCAATCTTTTTTTTTCTAAACAATCTATAAAATCTTTGTTTTGGAGAGGTGATTCAGTTTACTAAAAATAAAATTTTTTTTGGCATAAGTCATGTATCAAAAAATAATAAATATATTCGCGAAAATTTTTAAATATATACGTAAATATTAGCAACGTTAAAAAAATATTAGTCATCAATCATCAGCAATATTGTAGTAACATGTCTTTTAAGAATTTTTTAATTTTTAGTAAATGAGGATTTGTCAGGATATAATTAAAAGTTGAAATGCTTGTATTTACATTAGCATTAATTACTATTTAATTAGTGTTAAAATACATTTTACGGTTTCGATACAAAATTTCAAATAAAATGCAAATCTGAAATTCATAAAATTTAAAATTTTCGCTGAAAAAAATGTTAGTAGATAAAAGAAAAAATTTACAATATAATTTTAGTCAGACATAAACCATCTCCCCTTTTCAATTACCTTTTAGGCAATGGTAAGACATTTCCAGCAGTTTTCGCAAAAAAGAATGACAAAGTAGCTACAAGTACAGCAGAATTAACCGCGCAGTCATGAATTACTTGGGTTATTTTTTTCATGGACAAGGATAATTCGGAGAAAGAAAAAATTAAGCCTGATTTAGCAGGCAAGTTGACCGTAGCTGGGCTGACAGCAGCGGTACTTAAACTACTTAAATATACAGATTGGCGAGAGGAATCCAGTCCCAGTTTATCTTACCTAGCAAATAGAATTTTCCCATAAATTTTGTAAATTTTCATGAATTTTCGTGAAGGAAATAAGAATTAATTTTTGATTGGCAAAAAGTAGCTGTTAAAATAGCAAAAAATGAAATGCGATGAAAAAAAGTATTTTTGATAAAAGACCGTTAATTTTTTAATCATGGATATTTTTAGCACGAATTATTTCGTAAACTATGTGTTTGAAATCTATATCAACATTTTTCTATACTGTCGCACATTGATGTAATTTTTTACTAACAATTACGAACCAAGTAAAAATATCCGATTCGATAAAGTAAATCATATATACAGAGAAGTTATTTTAATTCTTATTTTCCGAGTATTTGAATGAAAATCTTGAAGGAAGAGCCATTAGGAAAACTTTACATTCGAAAAAGTGATCCCGAAGACTTTGCGCATCTCTCGGTGGGCAGCTCTCGACGTTAGCCCTTGTCACTCACAAAGAAAGAGTCATAACGAGCCATTGAAACGAGAGACAGAAAGAACCTTGAAAAGAATTGAAAGGCCTGCAAAGGCTTAAAAAGCGACCGCATGGCGTGCCACAAGTGTCGAGAAGCGAGTCAGAGAGAGAGAGAGAGAGGGAGAGAGAAATGGCTCGATAAAACCAGGTTAGGAGGCGACGCGTACGCGCGAACATTCTCTCTCTTATAGTTTCTTTCTTGCACTCTTTGCGACCGGTCGCGTCACGACAAGTTGTAAAAAGGATGAAGAAGAAGCCAAGATATTTCCTTCCGGTTTTCATGGCGAATTTAAGCAGATGTTTGCGCGTTCTTGACTTTTTTCATTCGTCAGTTGTGCCGTTTCAGAAAATTTTGCATCGAACTCTTTTTCTCAATTGAACGAGTTATCTTTTTTAATTACAAGGAATCTCTCGCCAATTCATTCTCTCTGCAAATTATTAATAAATATCGAAGAAAGTATATTAAAATCCCAGGTAAAAAGCGAAAAGGAAAGAATTTTAAAAGCCAGTACGGATTCCAGCCTCGGCGCTATATATTTCACATCTAAGGATTAGGGAACTGAGACTGACTCTAAAGCAGCATAGGGACAGGGACCGAGAGAGAGAGAGAGAGAGAGTGAGGCAGGGGAGAGTGGAACGAGGGGTTCGATTTGACCGGGTGGCCCACTCGCTAGCAGCTCGGCGCTGCTGTTGAGCGTGGAGCGAACGTTTAGTCCCCGGACGGTCGCCATAGCAACAGGCTGCCAACCCCCGAAAATTTCTTCCCCTTCGCTCTCGCCCTCTCTCTCTCTGTTGCATATTCCTTCTCTTTTTTCTCTCCTGCTCTCTCCACCACCATCCGCAAATCTCATCCCCTCGATCTCCCCGGTTTCTTCTCTCTACGTCCCCCCCGTGATCCGTAAGCCTTCTTTTTCTTCCAGAACTCTTTTCGGGTATGGTACCTCTAGCCGAGTCTCGGGAAAGAGGAGAGGCGTAATTGAATTGCGTCGGTATCCAAATGCCTTCGACACGTGTTTTCAAAAAGAGATTTTTAACTTACTGAACGTTCATTTTTTGCGCGGTTAATTGCGTGATTCGGTTAGCTTTGAAATCTATTTTTTATTTTTTATTTCTTCCAATGAAATAATTATTCATTCTTTCACGATTCATATTTTCACGTCCTATTTCAAATATCAATGGTTTCAATGTAGGATGCTCGATACAAGTTCACTTATCAAACAGATTTCATAACGAAAAATGCAAAAAGCAAGGGTTTTAATCGATAATATAGAATTATTGTAATAAAAGAATGAAACTGTAATAAACAATAATTCATTTAAATTTTATATAAGCTGGTAAAACGTTTTATAAATTATGCTTTTCTATACGAGCGGCTTAACAAGCTAGAGGTAAACATGGTTTGATAAGATACATATCGACTAATCAAACATATTCGGAACTCAGATTTCATGATATACGTGTAACTTATACTTCCATTAATAACTTGATGCTCGAAGATATATTATTTCCGAAATTGAGAATATTAACTGAATGTCAAATACTTATTTAACCAGTTTTAAACAGAATATTTCCAGAGGAAACTAATTTGTATTTTTTATATTCTTTCATTATAAAAAAGACGAAAAAATATTGCTCTCATAAGAAGCAAGCAAGCAGCAGAAGAATATTTATAAAACAAAGACTGAAGAATATATTATTCCACAAGCCACAAATCTTTATAATCGCAAAGATTCAACATTAATGTTCCTAAACGATGTGCAATAAAAACTAATGAATATTAACTTGTTAGTTTTTCTACCGAGAAAACGCTCCTTTGCAAAATGGTCGATTTCAAGAGTCACCATCAGCAGCGGCATAAGCTCGCTTCGCGCAAGAGATTTACCGCCACCAAGTTTCTACTAAGAAGTGACAGCAGCAGAGGCTATTCCCGTCGACACCTTTTGTTTCTCCTCTAATTATGCCGCGACTGCAGGTCTTTAGCACCCGCGGACAAGAAAATGTTGCTCCTCGTTTTACAAAAAGTTTCTGATTTATAATGATGCCGGATAATTCAACGTCGAGGTAAAATCCCGCTAATTGATAGAAAAATCAACGAGAACAAGTTGCGTAATTCTAATTATTATAATAGTTTAATATTTCGGCTAGAATACAGATTTTAATAGCGTATATTAGATTGTACTTCAGTAATTAGAATTTCTCCAAAAGCTATATTCATTTTCACGATCTCGCATTTCCTTATTTTCTCTACTTATTGGAACTGTTTGGCAACTTTGAGCAGAAACTGCTTCGATATATTTTGTACTCGGGCCGCCAAGAGCAGATTAATTTTATTTCTAGCTGTAATCAGATAGACAAACATATTCCTAACGCAAACAGCGAGGAGGTAAGCATAATTTCAATTGGGAAACAATGATTCCCAGGCAAACTCGTCGGTGCCGAAGCTCCGATTGCCCAGAAACTTGAAACCCCTCGATATTCATCTCCGTATCCATCAATCGGTCTTGCGCGTAAAGATAACAGGACGCTATTTAAAAGCTTTGATAGGACGTCCGGTGCTACATCTCGCGAATAAATCTCTATCCGTTCTCTCTCTCTCTCCGTTACCCGGCTCCCTTTCTTTTTCTGCCTCTCTTATTGCGGGAACGTTACCCGAGGCGAAGATAATATTCTTCCTTTTTCCTTTCGTCGTCGTCCTGCGTTGCTATGGCAACCCGAGCGAAGGGTCGTCCGCGCCTTGTCATCGAGTCTCCGCTTCTCTCTCTCTCTCTCTCGCTCTTAGCTTTGATCACGAGAACTCTTACATTCTTTCTGTTAAATGGAAATTGACGGTGACAAACACTGCCGAGACCCGCGATTGTTACAATGAGAAGTTTAAGTGGAAATAGAAAACCACGCTTGACGGGTAAACTCGACGTAATCGCATCGCGTAACAGTCACTCGCGCGAACGAAATTTTCCCGTTACTACCGCTGGATTTTAATTTAAATAACTGCTCTTCGATCCAGTTGGCTTTCATTTAAAATGTACTGGTCCACTCTAATCCGCAACTCGGCACTTTCGTCCTTGTGTCCAGTAAACGCGTATATCTAGTTTCGTTCAAGACGCGACGTTTTCTCGATATGTGCATATATATATGTAGTCTTTCCATTCACATGCGAATATACGGATCGCAAAACGGATACTCTTGACCCAAGAGGTTTAAGGTAGTCTGCTTTTGTCGAACACAGGCTTGAATCGCTTTCTCACGGATTGTGCACGTAAAGATGGAAGCGAGCTGTTTTGCCGGAATGGAAACTTTCTCGCCCCAAGATCTGATTCCATTTTCGCACAACATTTTTTTGATTCTTACCCAAGTGCTTTTTCTTCGACTAAGGGATGCAGATTTAGTTAAAACTCTATAATAAATTTTACTGTCAAATTTGTTTAGAGAAAACTAAATCGAGTGACATTTCGTCTGGAATAAATGTATACAGACGAATCGAAAAATTAAAGTAATATACATATATTACTTTGACGTTTATTTACATATATTTTTCGGTGCGTCCACACAAATATATTAAAAAAAGAACGCTGACACGAAAGCCTGCCACGGGGATTTGCATTCGCAATATCTCATTTCCCGGAGCCGCGCGCGCACACTTAAGTAAACATTCGCGAGGTGCGCTCGAGAGTTGACGCTGAATTTTTTTGTCTTTCTACGTTTCACGCAAATTTTATGCATAAATTTATGGCTGAAAAACCGCCTCTTCAACTTCGGAATCGTTTTAATTCGCGTACTCTTATTCGTCGAAAAAACGATTCATCGGCCTTTCTTTGTCTAAGAAATAAATAATTTACCATCCAATAAATTGTTTGCGTTAACCGACAGACCAAATGATCAACGGGAAAAACATTAAGGATTTGAAAACAGTTATTCTTGTAATAGATGCAAAAACGGTTAAAAAAAACTTTGATCGATGTCGTTAATAAAAGCCCTCGAACAAAGTGAAAAAAAAAACGCCGTTGCCAATTGATTGCATCGCAAGAACAAGGGAGAGGAGAAAAACATCTTTGAACGAGAGAAATCTCACACAAACGCGCACGGAAGAACGTATGTATATATATATATACACATATATATGTACGTGCAGAGCTAAAATAGAGGAGGGGCACGCATCTGCGATATTATTCACTCGACGAGACAGCTAGGTTACTCTATCGTATATTCGATCGCCTCATATTTCGCATGACTGGCCTTCTCCTTTTTTACCTCTAGACAGTACATGCGTCGGTGGTTCGCGTGTGCGCGCATTACGTGTGTGAAAAACTCTCTCTCTCTCTCTCTCTCTCTCTCTCTCTGGGCTCCGCGTCATTTTTGCTTTGGCGCGAGGAGAGTGGATCAGAGCGGCTTTCAATGCGCGTCGGGCTTTTGCCCATTGTTACGATTCCCCTTTATTACAATTTTACTTCCTTGCTTCTTACGCATTTAACGAGGCAGAAGTCTACTTCTCGTGCGGTAGAAAATGTTGCGCGCGCGTTTTTTTTTTTTTTTTTTTTTTTTTATCATTAGACGATTATTAACTAGGATGCGAAATTGCACGGAGAGAGGAAGATTGCTGCATTGATTTTTAGTTCCGATATCAATTGTTTTGCGGAGGTATTGCAATATCATATACTGCTGTCGTACTAGATTTAAAATCAGGGCACGATGTTAAATTGACGGCAGTTTAATTTTTTCTTTTTTTAAATACAATTTTTTATATTTTTAACTTTTGAATAAATAAATTTAAATAAAATCGTGTAAAACTAAAAGTTATAATATGGCTTTGCGGTAATTTGACTTCGTTAAAGGTTTGTAATAAGTTCATTATTAAAAGCCGAAAGTTTTAAAACTTTAAATGAAATTAAAAGCACTGCCAGTTAAGTTTCAAACAAATGAGTAAAGTATTACTACGTTAATGCAGCCAATAATTGTAGTTGATCTCACCTTCCTAAAACTGAACCGGAACCATCTTACATCCTCATCGAAACTATACTTTCCGGCAGTTATAAAAACAAAAAGTCTCAATTCGCTGCAGTACAAGATCAAATACAGTTACCTCCGCGCACATACCGTTCTGCAATTCTCTTTTCCCATCGTTTCTTGACTGTGCAAAAATAATGAAAAAAACGATGAAAAAACAACACAGCGCGATCTCCATCCTTCCTGCTTATTTTCCATGCAGAAGCAGAGCGGAAGTGAAAATAAGAGATATCTATGCAAGAAAAGAAGGAGGCACCAAGCTGCGCCCCCCCCGAGTTGTTTCTGTTCGAAAAGTAAACTGACTCAAAGTTTAAAATTACTCTAGCCACGCGCACTTGTGTTCAATAGTGTGAGTTGAACGGAAAGAGAGAGAGAGAGAGAGGAAGGAAGAAAAGTAAAGGATGAGAGGAGAGGGGAAAAACCGCACGTGCAGCTCTCGAAATTCCAAACACTGAATTAATTGGAACGCCTCGGCAACGGTAGCTCCGGGATTAAAGGCGCCCTACGCCAACGGGTATTAATAGCACTTTCCTTGCTTCTCTCTCTCTCTCTCTCTCTCCCCGTCCTTTTCCGACGATCCCTTCTCCGCGCACCGTCTTCCGGTTTATCGGCTCGAGTATTCTGAAGTTTAGTTCGCGTTGCGCTCTCGCGCGCTTCAATACCTGCACTGTAATTCTAGAGTATGACACTTCTATTCTATCTCCCTTTGCGCGGGATCCCACTTGCTTCGGGCACTTTATTGCAGATTTCACGGGTGATTGAAGTTAAGCAAATGAGCATGTGTTAATGATCGTTTAAAAAACTTTATGCATACAGCTAATTTTTTAATGGTGACGTGGATAATTTTGAATTTATTGACTTCAAAAATAATTTCTAAAACGCGTTTTCATTTTAATGAAAGTAATTAATTACGAAGGAGACCTGCTGTCTTTATTGAAATGTAAATTATTTTTATGTATCATCGAATTAAATCGCTCCATTAACACAAAATCGTCTTTCGCAAAGATTTATATATAAATATACACCATTCATGTCTTCAAGAAATCGTGCAAAGAAAAAACATCACTATTTACATTAAACGTCTTAAAAAAAAACGTTACAATTATGCACAATACGAAAACATATCGAACACCCCTATTCCACCCTGGTAAACATTAGCAAGAACCACCATCGGGAAACACGAAAACTTAAACCTCGAGACGTACGCCGGCGAGAAGCACAGCTCGTGAGAGTCAGAGTAAAGTCGGTGCGCAGGTAACGCCAGCGGAAGGACCTGCCTATCGGCTCCCGATGTCCTATCGTTCGTCAAGCTCGAACGACTCTCGCGGATTTCTCTTGTTCGCCGGCTTGTCACGCTCGCTCCGCGCGACCGCTTCACAATGGGCCTCGAAGCCGTCACGGTGCATAAGCGGCCGATGCATAAGCGGTCAAGAGGCTTCTTCATGGAAATATACGAGCTCCTCTCGTCTCGTTCGCGCATCTTACGGCTATTTCCATGTGCGTCGGCTCTCTTTCGCTCGAAGAATCGCATTGATTCGGAAGTGGGGATGGAAAAAGTCGAAGCTTTTTTTTTTCTTTGTTAATTAATTTTTTAATGTTTAATCTTTTCTTTATTACAATGTTGGACTTTATGACTTAAAGGAAAAAAATTATTTTATACCTTTAATTAAGAAAAATGAGTTTAACAATTGATTGTTAAATAAAGAAACAATCTATCTACAACTTTTGTATTTAACTTTTCTTTATTGTACCAATATATTGTAAAGTAGAACTAAAAAGTTATCGTTTTAACCATATTAAGCTACGTAAAGTTTTTACGCTTTTATCTTCAATATCGAAAAGATATGTTTTATCAATTTTTAGTGCTTCCATAAAGGGCTAATACAGCCCTTTCGGTTTCAACTTACGACTTTTGTATTTAATGCTCTTGCGTTGAAGCTACGTTTTTCAAGTACAGAATAACCTTAAAAAGAATCGACATTCCCGCGGAATAACGTTAGAAAAAAGTTCTAATTTCAGTTATCCCTGTGAAAAATTCGACATACCAAAAAAAAAAAAAAAAATTCAACAATATTCAAAAAACAACAATAAGTACTTTAGAAGAAACCGAGAGAGATTGCAAGCGGGTAAGGAGAGAGAGACAGAGAGAGAGAGGGCTCTCGAGCGTTCGCGGAGCGAGCAAGTGGTAATTTACACTTTGGTCAGACGCTGAAGTAGTGGCGGCGGCGCTCTCGATTCTCGGTTGCACGGCGAGGATCGATGACAGGGGTTGTTTTCGCTTGCGATTGTCAGCTCCCCCGCTCGAAGACAGAGAGCAAAAGGTAGAGGGAAGAGGGCTTCGAAACTAAGCAATCCTCGTCTAGAGTGGTCATTCTCCTCTTTCCGCTTCTGAACGATGCCTTGGCGCAAGTCGTTCGCTGAAAATAATAGGCTGGAATAGAACTGAATAATAGGCCTACTGCACTTCAACTTTTTTTTGTTCGGTTCATCTTGACGTAAAAGCTTCTGGCACGACAATTCGTTTATTCCAACAGTCATTTTTATATCCAATCTTTTTTAAAATAATCATAATTACTAGTCGACAGCCAAGATGAGTATTGACATAGTAACGTTCGTGACATTTAGTTTCCTGTAACCTATAATTTTTAACCTACATATAATATCGAGGCAAAAGAATCTTTTTAAGCTTAAAAAATTGTGCAAATTTAAATTTATTTATTAATATCTTTTAAGGTCACTATATCTGAATTCTTTCGCAATAAATGCCTATCAGTTTTTTAGATTAACGATAACAATTATTAGCGCAATGTAATATCCTTTTCATCCAACTTTTATCTGTGACGAATTCTTTTTTAAAATACAATTGTTCCCAAAACAATGCTCATTAACGTTTGATCGTTAAACTTATTATTCAAAAATTCAATTTTAAATCCGTACGTACATCGCCGAGCGCAATTGTCTCCCGACGAAACTCAATAAAAAAGCGGCTTTTATTATCTTTAATTAACTCTCGAGCGGCATGAAAGAACAGGGGAGCCAGTTCGATTCCCGCGCGCGGAGGGGGCCAGTCTCTTTTGTGCGGCTCATTTCAAGCGCGAAGACACGCAAAGATCGAGCCCAAGCGATAATTTCGCGACCACCGCCGCCGCCGGATATTACGGACGCGAACTCAGAAATGCGACGAGAGTACGTTTGTTTTAAGTGAACGTGTCCTTGCGGAGGAGGGTACAAAAGAGTTCCTCGTGGCCTCGATGGCCATCCGAATTGAAAACGCAGTCGACGAATAATCGTTGTTACGAACGAGATTACGTAGAAAAAATTCGTTGAATTAGACTGAAATGTTAAAAAGCGTGAATATCATTGTTTGTAAAATATAAAATTTATTTACCCAACGAAGAATGCAAATACGCTAAATGAAAGAAACAAAGAAAACGAAACTTGGGAGTTTTCTATCAACGAACAAAGTTTAAAAACAAAGTAAAATTGTTTAACACCAGTGAATCAAGCATAGAAAGTCGAGCTCGCGGTCTTTACAAAGTAAACGAATGGAATCGCCGACACAAACGCAGTCTAAGAGAATAGCACATTCGCCTGCCCGCAACGATGCAAATGAAAGACTCCCCAGCGGGGAGGAACGTCGACGTTCCCCCTGAAAACCGCACCCCGTGGCTTCAAAATTAATTGCAACCCGATCGCACACCTCCATTGACGCGTCGCTCGCACGCGTTTAAAAATATCGAAGCGAGCGCCGATCGATAAAATCCTGCTTCGCCGTCTATCGAGCGAGACGCGCGAGATTCACGTGTGCCGGTATCGAGAGATAGAGCGCGGCGTGCGCGCAGGCCTCTGTCGAGCTTTTTCTTTCTTGGCTTGTAACGCGATGGACTATTTTTAAAGTGAAGAAGGTTAAGCGGGAAAAAACTTATGGTTTCCCGGAGATCATTTTATTTAAATACGTTGTACACTATTATTGCAATTTAGAATGTTCGCTTAATTAAGCTCTTAATTTTAGAAAGACTCGCGCGGAACGTTTCAATCAGTTCGCTATAAATAAACGAGAAGATTTGAATTTAAAAGAAAAGAAAAAAGAAAAAAAGAGCCTGTGAGATCCTTAGCCTTAACCCGCGACCTTGCTAAAAATCTCCAGGCTGTCCAATCTATCGCGATGAATTAACACGCCGCGCGGTTAATTTACGCTGACTCGGGAGACTGGCTATCGCGGCGGCACTGCTGGGGGACACAAAAAGAAAAAAAAAAAGAACAGGGACACATCAGAGAGGGTCTAGGGTGTCGCGCGACCTTCTCCGGTTTCCGGGTCAGCCCTTAAGCTGAAGTCGGCCGGCGGATTACGACTGCATGAATCGAATATTGTGGATTTTGCGCGGATTTCTAATTTTTCTTGATTGATAAAAAGAGTTAAATTATTTACTGCAGGCTGTAAATGATAAATAATTAGTCATTTTCAAGGGTAACGGCAAAGCTGCCGAAGTAAGCTACTGGAAGTCATTGAAAATGTAAACTTTTACAAAATAAGCAGTGGATTACGGCAAATCCGTTTGCGTGCAATTACCATCGGATCTGAATTAATTGCATAATCTAGCTTATCTTAACTTTGTATTCATTATAAGAAACTTATTCTTTGCAATAAACTTAAGCAGTAGCTACGAATTAACATTCTAATGTACGACAAGATAATGGTAGCTTACAAAAATATTTGCTGCATTTGTTAATTATATTGATTTGAAAATGAGTTGCAAGTAAACAATAATAGCAAATTTAATTGTATCTTACTGATTTTTCGATAGTACAGGATGCAATTCCGTCAATACAAACAATTTCCTTTATTAATTTTGTTATTCAATTGTGCATTTTATATGGCACTAAAGCAAAAGTATTAAACTTGAATCTGAAAAGTAGTCTTGAAGGGAAGAATAAAATTTTTATGGCATATAAAAATTCACGCCACCTACAAACTAGTAAAACAGTATTTCCACGCAAATTTCCTTCAATATCACTGTTTCGATTTTTAAAGTACAAACTTTTACACTGTTGTTCCTTAACGACACTTCGGTACCGAATTGTTCGATAAAATCAATCAGTACATAAAATTAGATTTATTATATTTTCGTTAAAATTACTATTACCAAAGAAGTTTTGATATTAGTTAACATTTATTAAATTCTCTTTCTTAGAAACGTTCGATTATACAAATTTTCCGGTCACATTTTACGAGGACGGATATCGCCCGTGCTCGCTCATCATTTTCTAGTTCAATAAACGCTAAATAAACTTCACGGAATGCCCTCTCGTGCAGTTTGTCGGTGAAAATCAATGCGCGACTGCGAAAAAAAGCTCTCAAGCGCTAAAAGGAATCTGACACAGAGTTTTCTAATCGAGCAGAGAGCAGTCGGCGCGGCGCTTGCGGAGCAAAAAAAAAAAAAAAAGGTGTGCAGCCTCGCAAAAGCGCACGCGGCGCGGCGGTGGCGACAAAAAGAAGAGCGAGGAGAGAGAGAGAGAGAGAGAGAGAGAGAGAGGGAGCATCGCGGCATACGCGGGATTTCAGCGGATATTGAATTTTCATGACCCTGGGGGAATTGACGAGGGTTCTTGCCGCGCGTAAACTTCGCGTCCTCGTCCCTTTCCTTCCCTCGCGACTTGGCCTGCCAGGGCGCTGCGCCTTGCATACCTATACGTATATATACACGCGGGTTATTCCGCGTGAGCTGTTTGGAAGCGGCGAGGATTTAACTTGGATGTAACTCGCCCAACTTGAAGAATATGTGGCAAACTTCGGGAGCCCCGGGATCTAATGGATCGTAGTTTATTCGATGACGAATGATGAGTTTTTCCCACCCCCCGCGATAGGTATCCGGGTGAAAAACAACTTTTACCCCCTCCCGCGAATCGCCGATATTAAGAGCTCGAAATTTTGGAAGACGCTGCATCGACGGAGGGGCAGTTTTCGGAAAATTTGTAAAAAAAAAAGAACTGCGGAACGTATACCGGGTATACGATATTCGCGGAGAGGCGCTCGTTTTTAAAGAGCCGCACAAGTCACGCGCACTCGAGTGGAGCCCGCAAGCGGCGCACAATTAATGGATTCTCGCGGGCTACGAAAGGTGGAGAAAGAAAAAGCAAAGCCCCGCCGCCGCCGCGCGCTCGCGCGTTTTGCGCTTCAAGAAAAATCGCTTTTAAATGCGAGAGCCCTCGCAACGCTTGAATTAATGGACTCTTCCGCCTTTTTCCCTCATCGGCGTAGACGTCGTTACGTTTGGGCTCTCGCGGTGAAACTTTGAAGTATCGATTGCTTCCGTAAAAAACGTATATATCGGACGTGAAGAGAATAATTCGTTTAAAGATGATAATTTCTTGAAATTTTTAAATTGTTAATTATTTAATAAATATTTTATTTATAATTACCAATCGGAAAAGGTTTTAATACCTTGCTTCCAAAGAGTTTTGCACCGATGACTTTTTCGATTAAGAAGATCAAACGAATAAGTGATATCGTTGAATTTTAATTAATTTACTTCTTTGACGTTACCTAAGAATTTTCGATGCTTCAATCTGCCGAGAATTTAATATTTTAAATTGAAATGAAATTCTACTTTTGGGTTGATCCATCAATCAAGTTGTTTTTAATTGGAAACAAGTACTCTACAATCATTCAAGCTGTTCCTTTACAAAAGAAAATACGGACTGCTTTGTCTTTTCGATTTACATTTAACCGAATGTTTATTCTTTATTTTAAAAGCTTGCGGAAAAGATCTAAAACTTTTTCAGTCGCCTTGCTTTACTCTTAATTAATTACTTTAATTGTGGGAATTGATTTGCTAATTGTGCACTTTTTTCAATTATAATTAACCTGATTTTTAACTTTTGAACTTGGCTTCCCCAAACTAATTTATTATACCATTACGTAACTATTTATAGCACGAATAATTAATAAACTATTTCTAGTTTCAATAAAATATCACGGACATTATAACATAAATGAACTATACTGTACTGTACATGTTAAAAACTTATAGAAAATGCTTTAATTAAATTTTTATCTCAAATATTTTAAAACATATATTTAATATTATTTACTTTCCTGTTATTCTTCACAACAAACAGATTTTTTTTTCCAAAAATTTTCTGTGCATGAACATACAGCTTGCATTGTTTACCAATCATTCTAACAATTTTAAATTACTATATACAAATTCAACTAATTAGGAACAATGTTATTGGGCTTAGAAGCCTCCTCAAAAACGAAGAAAATAAGTTTTGTCGATTTTTTCGGTCAAAGCATTCTTGAGATATCCTAAGTACGTAATACACATGCACACGCAGCCACAAAAAAGAATTCTCAAAATTAAGGGATTTTTTTCCTCAAAAATGTTTTTAGGCATTTTTCATTTTCAAAATTTTTTCCCCGTCTCAAAACTTCCCCTTTGACAAAGAAAAATTCGCTAATAATTTCGTAAAACAAAAGAAGGCGCGCATTTTTGCATTTTTCCACGAAAACACAAACGCAATCTGCCCGGGAATTTTCACGCAGCAGAAGTATCTTACTTATAGAGATTCTCTAATCTGGCCGCTCTTGCCGCTCTCTTGCGCGCCGCTGAAAAACGTCGCCGGGCTCCGCGTAAAACTAAGCGTTTGTGCGAAATCTAAAAAGCACTTGACACAGTTTAAAATTTCAGCGTCCGTGGCGGCGCTCGCTTATGGAGGCGCATGCGCCCCCGCCGCCCGCGGCCACAAAAGGCAAAAAGTGCCGGCGCACGAAGGAGGGGGGAGGACCGGGGGAGGAGGAGGCGTAGATTAACCGACGGACAGGTAATTAAGCGACTAATGTCGGGCTTTTAATGGTTCTGTGTGCACGTAGTGAAAAGCCCCTTTTCCCTTTTCGTCCAGAAAAAATCTCGCCTCATCTTAGATTAGCCCCGACAAAATTGAGATTAAAGTGCAACTTCACTTTGCCGTTTATTATTTATGCTAATTAAAATTTCTAAAGGGAAAACGTTTTTACGTTTTCGAATCGTTATTGTGAGCGGCTCTCTTTTAGTTTATCTTGCGGATCTAAAGCGGAAAAACTGCAAATTCTTGTTAAACGAGTTATTACTTCATAAGCTGATTCTGAATCTTATTGATTATTTTTCAATTAATTGGATTATAAACACTTAACGTTTCAACGTACAATTTCATATTAATCAATAGTTTCATTGAATTTTATTGAACACTGAAAGTAAATAATTATATTTTTGACGTAATTGGAGAAGAAAGAAATCGCGTACACTTGGAATTTAAATCGCGCTTATCGTTATCTTCAGTTTCGGATATTCCATTCGGTTTCCAGTTATTCTTGCAGCCCCGGATGAGATTCGATAATCCTTGCAGTAATCCACTTACACAGCGTGGCGTTGAACTCGAGCTCTGCTGCTCGTCAGACCAAAATCGCCTGTTTCTACTGATTGTGCATGCGAGTGTGATTTTGAAGGAATTGATCCGCGCGAGTTTTCGGCCATGACTGATCAGTCTTTTATTATCTAATTATTATGTTGAATGGACGTCAAAAATTGCACGAGTATAAATATTTTTGTATGCAATATGAAATAATAATCAATGAATTCATGATGCGCAGTAAAGGAGGAATGAGAATAAAATAAAATTCGATTAATAAATCCTCATCAGTTATTTCATCCTACTGTCAGTTATTGCATTTTATTTGATTATCATTTATATTATTATTCTATATATTTATTTACAAGAATCACAACAAGGTTTTTTTATTCGTAAAAAAATCTATTCCAAAATGTTAATTAAACGCGAGTTTATATGTTTCATGAAGAAAAATTGAAAAGTGTTTATAATTTTTGTAATTTCTTTTATGAAATGATTGGAATCTACTGAAATTATCTTTTATTATCAAGAACTGGAAAAAATTGATCTCCATAAATTTACGTCTTCTTCTATTCATTGATGGTGGGACAAAAAAATTTTAAATTACTCTCAGTCAAAATGAATACGCAAGACCCAAATTTTATAAGACACTGAAATGTCACGAGCGCGAATTCTACCATGCAAATGAGAGCACCTGAGTGCAGGAGGCTCACGTATACGCGCAGAGGCAGCTCGTGTGTTGCAGATTTCTCGTGTCACTTGTCACCGCGCAAGTGGCATCTTCCGGCGGCATTGGTCAGAAAGGAAAGGAAGAGACACATAGTTCAGGCGTGGAGAAGCCCCCTGAGAGAGGAGAACGAGGAAACTCCGAAATTCCCAACACTGCAACGGCACAGTGAGCTTCAACTGGTTTCGAAAGAGTCGTTCTCGCCGCTAACTTGCAGAAACTCAGCGTATATACGTCAGTGCAGTGTGGGTGAGTATAATTTCGTTCCCATCGGAAGATTGTAAGATGAAAAATTGAGACTGAGTGAATCGGTTTGGAGAATTATTGGAAACGTATTTTGTGAAAGGTCTAAAAAAGTTTCATGTTCATTCATCGACGTTCGCTTAAAGCTGTCATTACCTTTATAATTAATTCACTTTTAAAGCACCTGCTTTCAAGAGCAGAATTAGAGAAATTTTAAAAGATAATTAATCTATCTTTATTTATGTTGACTTATTTCAGTAGTTATTTTTATTTTCTTTCTATTAATTAAAGATTCAGAAAGCTGCGCCAATTCTGTCTACCTGACACGTCACAGAATATTTTTCGTCCGAATCTTTTAAAAATTGAACAAATATCGCAATACACTTAAAAGGATGTCGGAGCTGGGCAGTTGTCTCTCGCACATACGAGATCCTAACCTAACTCTTTACTTTTGTAGTTGTCAAATTACGTCTTCGAAAGTAATTTTTTTGCTACAAATCAGGTGAAATATAATACTTTATTGATATACCTACACGGGAAATATCTTTTCTTATACATTGTGACAGTAATTATTTAGTATTCAGAGAAAAAGAAATACGTGCGAGAGAGACAGCAACAGCCTGGCTCCGACATCCCCTTAATGTTTGTAAATAAAATATATGTTCTACGAAAAAAGTATTTCCTAAAGTATATAAATATACATTTGTGCTACATACGCTTGCTTAAAATAACAAATAAATTCACATCATTTACTGTTGTGAACAAGGCATTCGAATTAAGCTGCCCGAAAACGGAACAAAGAAGCAAAGAAAACGCATAAATATAGTATCGTTTTAGCTTTAATTTAAGATCCCAGGAATCATCAGAAACTTTTTGCATTTAGAGTTGGTTTACTCGATAAACAAGTGCAGCTGGTATCTAAACATACGATCCAAGCTTTATCGAATAGAAATTGAGGCCAGCGCAATGACACAGATCTTAAACTTCAAAGGGTTAAGGACTTGGTTAGGAATTCAAAGTCAACAGTACTTGCAATGTTATTCAGCAGGTTTCATTTCAACAGTTTTCATTTCACTGACGCGCAATTACTTAATATCATTCATTTCCAGTTTTTAGAATTAAATTTTATACCGGATAAACTTGATCTAGTTTACTTTACAAATATCCACAAGTAATAAAAAGCATGATTACATAATACATGTAAAAGGATTTATTTTTCTAAAGAATTTTAATGCAATTTTTAAAAATTTCGTTAAACGTCTCATTTCGCTTCTTATTTCCTAAAAGTTTAACTGAAGTTTCTGATGAAAATTTCAGTAAATTTTCACCAGACTCAAGCACGTGCTCCGGGGTGAGCCGCATTGTTCAAAGAGATGGTCTCCGTAGCTGCCGTACCTTCCAGATGGGTGTAAGCTCGGCCTCACACCTATGAGTTCTACGCGTCTCGGCCCTTTCCACTCCTTGCTGGAAGTTCTAAGACCGGACTTAAGCCCGCCGATGAGTAACGCTCTAAGGTATTATCTATGGATAAGATAGGATACGATAGCGTAGGATAGTTTACGTTAGGATAGGAAAACACCTAGCTAGTTATTTATAAAAAAATCCTAGAGGGAAAATCTTTATTATAAATATCGAAGCATTTGAATCGACGAGGCTCGAGGGCGCCGCTCGCTTATATTTTTAGAAGCGTTGATATGTAATTATGCCCGGATAATATTTGAGATTATGCGAAAGAGTTTTTATTTTGCAAATTTTTCATCTCTTTATTTTATGCGGTTACTATATAAATTATCCTCTGCTAGAAATCCTGTAGATATTTTGAAATGGAATAATGGAAGATTTTCTGCAGAAGGAGAATCAGAAATGGTATATTAGTTTATGCTGCTTGCTAGCATTTCGGTAAGCCATCCATATTAGTATTTGGATGCTTCACATTATATTAAACGTAATTAGAACTAAAATTGAAATTTAATAAAAATATTATTCCGGGGTAAACAATTAGCAATGCAAAGCGCTTTCCGCAAAGATATTGAAACCTTTCATCTATTTTTCGTTCGCCAGTCAAGCAGGTAGTTCATAAATTTCCGCATTTAAATATGCGAGGTAGCCGTGCGGCTGCTTTTAAGAATATCATGAATATGCAAGCGGCGCACCATTGCGAAAATAAATGAATGCCGCGGGTATCGCGCTTTTTACTTTTTTTTTTCTTCGCTCCGCTCTTTTCCGCGTTTGCGCGAAGAAAAATTTAAGCCGAAGAGACGCGAGTGACTTAAAGTGTCTCGGAGTCATTAAGAGCCTTTCAGGAATCTCAATTTCATTAAAAACTTTTCAGAGGTAAGTCATACGATAAATTCAAACTCGAGCCAAAAAATTGAGCGAATTTTGCAAAATTTAGAGCCAACAGCTCGGAAGAAGAAAATTTATTTTAAACATCCTCGGAAAATATTTTTTTACAAAGATGCAAGATTAAATTCGTGGTTACTTCAGCAATTACCATAGTTTCTAGTAAATTTTACAAGTCTAAATATGAAAATTTATCATTGACCTCGTAAAATTTACTAAGGACATGGAAATTTTTTAGATTTTTACAGTCTGTGATCAAATTAAAATGTACTATTGTAATTTTTACAAGAACATTTTTTTCCGTGTTCAATAGATTAAGTCTACAAGAACTTGCTGAAACTTTCACAAAAGTATTATCAAGGATTATATGATCAATAAATTAAAAAAAAGAAACTAAATTCCACGTAATTTTCTTAAATTTCTCTTTACTGATAAAAGATAATTGTATTTTCATAGGTGCAAAGGAGACTTGCCGCTCGGCTGCCATGTTTATCTGTTCACAGGTCTGCGAGTGAGGGCTTTGTATACATTTGGCGCAGCTGAGTTTTACGAGTTCCCGGGTGTCGAAATGACTGTCGCTTATCAAAAGGTCGTATTTCCAGATATCATCGAGCAAAAAATTCTAAAATTCTTTGCACTCGCCAAATCTACGTTTTTTTTAGCAACTCAGTTGATGAAAAGTAATAAAAATTAGATTGTAATTATAATAAGACTAATACAAAGAAAATTTAATCTATTACTATCGTATCATTGCTTTCAAATTTCTAGAATCCTCATTTGCAGTATGCAATAAAGTTTATTAAATTATTATAGAGGCTAATTATGCATTCGTGCAATTTGTGCGATTAAATGTACCATAAAGCTACGTAGTAAACGTTCCAGGTCGTACTTGCAATTTGATATTAATGCGTTCCATGCTTACTTTATTTTTTGTCAACCGCTAAAAACATTTTAAAAATACTTCCATTAGCTTTAGTACCATATTATATTTCATCTCTACCCAAAATGAAATTGGCATTTTTTCAAAAAAATTCAACTCATTTTTCGAGTATAATATATACCCTATAAGTCATACGAAGGCCTGTGCATAGCGATATTGTAGAAGTTGTTACAGTTATTTCTCCGTAGTTAATTTAAAATCACATTGAATATAGTAATTTTTGAAGCAATAAAAATGTCTTAAAATGCCGATTTTACAAATATTAAGTTTTTCATTATAAATCACTAAATCGTCCATGGTTAATTTATACAGAAAAACTTTAATCATTATATTTTCCATACTGTTTCGAAAAATTTTTAATTAAAAAGCTGAGGCTAGTACATCAAATTTTTGAATTAAAATTATATTGCCGCCAGAAGCTTGGCCGGCGTCAAGGGTTTTTGCGTACACTTAGCCCAAAAGCCCGACTCATGTTACATATTAACTCGGAAATATGAGGGGCGAAGATCAGAGGGTAAGTATTGAGAAAAATGGGTAGCCTGCATTATTCCTACACTGTGAAAACTTGATATAACGTCCGCTTTTGTAATCAGGCCGAACTCTCCGCGCTTATAAAGCCAAAGTGAAACGGACGTCAGACAAGAAAAGGAGGCGAAACGGAAGAGGCACAAAGCTGAGTATCGGCCGTACAAAAAATGAATGACGAAGGTGCTACTTGTATTTTTTGCTAGGAAGTTAAGAATAAAAAAGAAGACAATTTTACAAATAGCTTTTTTATATCGGTATCAAGAGAATTTCCTGAAAAAAATATTTTCATTTATTAAAACTTACTGCTTTTAAGTATCAGTCTGCAAACTAATATTTATTGTAAGTCTTAAGTTAAGCATTATTACAAATGAAACAAGGCTATTCGAAATCTGACTTTTAGTTTTAATCTGCAAAAGTGTTTTAGCATTTAGTTCTGAAGAAAATTTAGTATTTACTTTGTTTCGGGCCTAAAATTAATTGCAATAATTATTATTCAGCTTTCTCAAAAACTATAACGGAAACCCCTAAAACTTTGTAAATTAATGCTCGCCCTCATAATCAACGGAATTCAATCGCAGCCCAGCCCAAAAGCAAACGCCGCCACCAGCCAGCAAAAGTAGAAATCTATCAGTTCGAGGCGCAAGCGCCCGTATATAAGAAATACTTGCCCTCGGTGCCGTAAACAAAGAAAGTTTCCGAGAGAGGGTTCGCGCGAAGCAGGGGTAGGTGTTTATCCAGCGCAGGACTAGCGTGTCGCTGGGCTAGTAGGGAAAATCAATAAAGCCTCACTGAGACGAGAGAGATAGAGAGAGAGAGCTGCGCAATTTTTCTCCTCGTAAATTATGTTTATTTAGTTAGATAAACGAGAGCTCTTTAATAAACTACTATAGGAAAGCGCATACACGGCCCTTGAATCGCTGAGTATATATGCTTTAATGGAGAATTATTGATAATAATTTTAAGATGTGTTGAAAGTAAGCAATTAAACAAGAAATAAACTCGCATCGAGTAAAGATTTCACGACTGTCGTAGCATAAATTGTAATTTAACTGCTTATTCTGAAAGGGAGCGTTAGCAAAGCCGCTGCAGTAATATCAGTAGAAAGATTTAATAATTTTTATAGTAAAAGACGAGGATACTTCGGTAGAATTGTGTGATATACATGTGTAGGTCGTCGGATTGTTTCATTTAAAATCAATATAACGAGACAATACGATATTATGCACATTTCGTATTAGAATAAAGCTCTGCCGAATCGAACTTTAAAGGAAAAAAAAGTTCTCAAGAGGATTGAAATAGAAGAAGGCGGATGAGAAGAAAAAGAAAAGAAATAGATTAAAATGTCGAGCTAGAAACAGAGATTCTTTAATACAAGGAGAAAAAGAGAGAAGCTAAAGTGTCTACACATGTCGCATACGCATATGCATACGTCGCAAAGGTAAGGGCAAAAGTATGGAATTTCCTTTGCTCGCGGAAGTAATGGACAAAAATAAAAGCGAACAGCGCCGAAGACATTTGACTTTTTTCAAAGACGAATTATATTTGTTTCTTTGCTCGCGATGATACGTAGATTTCCGAAATTGAAAAATATTTATAAATTCGTTATTATTTACTTTGTGAATATTTTTATCAACACAGAAAGTAATTCTCATCGGCAACAAAAGGTTTCCGTTCGCGAAGCCATTAAAATTCTTTCTAAATTACTCAAAGATGAAACCTTATATTGCAAAAATACTTACTTAATATTTAAAAGTGTTTTTACCAAGATTCCAAAACAGCTGTATACCATGAAATACTTAAAGATATCGAGTTAGAAAAATCGCGCAGCAAGGGGAATAAAGGAAAAGGGGCAGATAAGGATGAAGAAAAATGAATAAAACAAGACAGCTTGAAAACTAAAAAATGAGTACCACCGGAAAGTATAAAACATGGGCTCTTTTCGCGTGCGACGCGAACATCGCAGGAAAAACAAATGTCCCAAGAACGAGAGACCGGAAAAATCTAAAAGATACGGATCTTAGTTCTCGAGAATAAGCAAATAAAAACGTTACCGGACTCTTAAATTTTATAAGTCCAGCGAAGATAAATTAAGGGCGTCCAAGCAGCTTTTTTTTAAAACAAAAAAAAAATGGTCCATTCGCTCGCTTTTTACGCCCCGTCGACCCGAGCAAAGAAGGCACACAGAAAACGGGCCTTTAATAAAACTCGCGCCCTTCGCGCATTAACGGGGGCCCTTTTTAATTAAAGCAACGTCCCTTTTAACGACTCCCATCTCCCGTCCCTTTTTACCTCGCGAGATTCCGCCTTATAAAGCATACGTTGTTTGCTCCTCCTATTGCCCCGTTCCCTTAATTAGATTGAATTTTATTAAGGACGATTCCCAGGGTAATAACGCGTATAAATAGAGTTCTCTCGAGCCGGAGCAGGCCGTATAATTATTCATTTAGGAGGGAATAGACTCGGCCCTGTCGCCTTGTATGTACTTAGCCCGGAGAGGGGCCACTTCGTTACATAAGCTATCCCCGGGTCCGGGTGAGTTCAAAGTAATAAAGTCAAACACAACAAATTGAAACCAGCGGCCTAAATCAATATTACACCGCGCGGCGACGGGAGAGAGAATTCAAGTTCGCCGCAAAAATCTCTATATGCTCGGACTCTCGAGAGCGGGAGCGCAAGTTCCGCCGTAAATTATTACTCTTGGTGGACGCGAGGCTTAGTTGATCGCGCGATACAGCGGCGGCGGCGGCGCCTCTTCCCTCTCGGCCGGCGTCGCCGCCGCGCGGGGCACTCTATTTTAGCCCGAAAGTGACGGCGGCAAAGCTCTCCGCTATCTCTCTTCTTATATTGTGGGTCACCTGGAACATGCGCAACCACGTTAAGAGAGGCTCGAGACAGGGCCCCTGTCCTCCCCGCGCCGCGTTTATAGATACCCTCGCTTTTCTACATAGGTACGGGAGAGCCTGACGTGCGCGCGCGCGCGCGTGTGTGTGTATATGGGTAAGTGTTTACGTGCAGAGGCACAATGGCCAGAGAGAGAGAGAGAGAGAGTGACAGCGCGCGTCCGTGAGCGCACGTGAGATCGACGACTACTACTTGAATCACGGGAGCTTATGGCTCGTAGATAAACACTGTCGGGGCCACTCTGCTGCCGCGACGCGTTTTCGATGTATATAATGCCTATAGAAAGATAGAGCGAGAAGGAAAGAGTAAGTATCGATTCTGTCTTGTCAACCACAACATCGTCGACTCTCGGCGACCCTCTCTCTTCTCCCCCCACCCTACTCTCTTTCTCTCTCTCTCTCTCTCGCTCACTCGTTTACTCTTAGTTTACGTCTCTATGTACACCGTTATTCTCCTCTCTCACCCTCCTCCGAGCGCTTTTCTTTTTTGCATTTTTTACCCCTCGTCTCTTTTTTCTTTGCGCGCGGCCATTTCTCTCCTTCACCTGGGTGTTCGCTTATTTATTCTGGCGGCCGCCGCGGAAAAAGCACCGCGAACGCCGCACCCCGGCCACAGGTTTATCGAGAGTGCATTAATTTCGGTAAAATGCAGCGAAAGAATATAATTGTATACCAAATAAAGCGTTTGTTCCTCGAGCGAAACCTTCGAAATCTGGGGGGGAAAATGCAATGGAGGTTGATCAAATAAAGTTGAAAGTATATAAGTATATTTAAGGCCGGGAAGATAGACGAGTCTTCTTTCTACTTAACTTTAACGAAGTTTCGAGTGAAATTGAAAAAGTTATCTGAATTGCGTTCGGGCGGGCCTTGATCAAAGAGACGAATTATTTTAAAAATCCTCCTAATCTCGGAGAAGCCCAACGCTTTCCATCTCATTCTCGTAAAAAAAGGAGACACCGAGGAAAAAGAAAAATAATCGTCCCGCGTCTCGGGCAAGGAGTAACTACTAGATTCGAATTTCATCAAGTCAAGGCAAAAAAAAAAAGTTGGAGAGCCCGTGGAAAGGATCCACTCGGCAGAGAGACAGAGAGAGAGCCGTTAAAAAGGGGGAGGGAACGACGCCGAAAAAAAACTAAAGTAAACGTCAACGAATCCTCCTTGACTGCTTTCAGACGTCGTTTTGAAAATTTAAGGCACTGGAACGCGTTGCTCAAAGAAAAGGTGGAGTGAGAGGGAGAGAGAATCGGCCTCGACCCGCGAGGTCACCAAAAAAGAAAGAAGAAGAAGAGGGATAAGAAGAAGACAGAAGAGAAAAAAAAAGGAGCACGGCAGAAAACAGGGAGACCGGCTCGTCCGTGTAACTGAATAAGCCCTGGGAACAACGACCGATGTGTACATGTATACGCACGGCGGGCTATACGAGCGGGAACGGCGGCGTAGGTCCACTTAGTCATTCGCTAGGAATTGTCTGAAGGGTAATTAGAGAAGCAACGCATTGCCCACGGGCCTAATTATAAAAGGAAGAAGAAGAAAAAAAAAGGGAGGGAAGGGAGGGGGAAATTTGCGCTACAGCTCCTCTCGAGAGCGTCCGGAGGGCTTTTATTGTCGGCGGCTTCTTCAGCTCCTTTCGGCCCGCTCTCCTTCAGCAAAGTCCTCCTCTCTCTCTCTCCTTCCTCTATTTCTTCCTCTATTTCTTCTTCGAACATTTCTTTTGACTTGTCGAGCAGAATTAGCCGAGTCCAAGGTAAAGTTCAAATAATGGGACGTTGATTCAAGGGGAAGTGGGGACAAAGACGAGAGCGGAAAGAAAGGCTTGGGCATGCAGCCGAGTAGATCGAATTTTCTTCGGATTTCTTAAGGCTCGTCTCTCTCTCCCTCTCTCTCTCGATGCTCACTTCGCGTTTACTATAACTTTAACGGCGGCGCGGCGAATGAGTTTATAGACATTTACAAGCGTCTTATCGCCGGCCATTAAAGCTTCCGGCTAAACCCGCTCCTGAGACTGCCGCACTCCTGACGAGTCTGATAAGACTATGCTTATGAAGCCAACGTTGGAAGGCCATAACTCGCGGGACTTGGCAAAGCTTCCGCGAGTGTGTATAAAGCACTGTAATAGTCTAACGATCGTCGACGGTCATTAATTTTTGAGAAACCTTTGAGGTTTTTTTTTGACGAACTATTAAGAAACACGTGCGCATATCCGACAAAATATTTTCGTTGATATATGCAAAAGATGCGCCAGTGGGTGACGGTTATCGCAGCCGTGCGTATTGTTCATGCGGAGAAATGAAAATGTCTATGGCAGGGGACATCGAAAAGCTTGGAAATATCGAGATGAAGAAGAGGCTACGATACCTAAATCGACGGTGTCGCAAGCATATTGAGGATGTTCAAGTAATACTTTAACTTTAAAAAAACATGAGAAAATCCGCGATTGCTTAAAAGTCACTTAAGCGCGAAGCGAGAATCGCGAGAGTTTAAAAAGAAAAAAGAAAAACTGCAACATCCCGCCGAAAAGACAGCGAGAAAAATGGACGGCTAAAAACCGCGCGGTACCCGCGGATAAAAATGCCGCGGCGGTTAAACCGAGAGACACACTATCTGGCCCCAAGGAAAAGTTAACGACGCGCAAAGTTGGTCAGTTGCTCGGCGTTCGCGCCTCGGGCGCCTTTTATCTCCCTCTCTCTCTCTCTCTCTCTCCCGGCCTCTAACGAATCGCAATTGCGACTTTTTTGTTGGGTTTACAAGCTCTGCACTGTCTCCCCGTTTCTTGGCTCGTCCTTTTCCGCCCCCCCCCCCCTCCATCCCGATGTTTTACTGGCGCGAAATTTTGTTTACGCGGCCGAACTTTGCGGCGTCGATGTAAAAGGGGAATAAATGACATGATAGTAAAGCCGCGCGGGAAGTGCGCTTAAAAAGGACTCTTCAGCCGCATCCTTCCTCCGAGCTTGAATTTTCATCTCCTCTCGCGACCAGACTTGCGACGAAACTGACGCGCCCCTCCGCGCCGTAAAAGGCGGCTCGAAGCGGTATAAAAGAAGCATCAAATTTTTGTCGTTCCTTACGAGGTTTGCGTAAAATTAGCAAATATTAGCCGTAAGGCGGCGGTAATTTCCACTTACTCGTTGGTCTTCCCACCAATCGCGCCTCGAGTGCCCCGTAAGTAAGAGGAAACTTCGAGCAGCTTTGTTACTCCGCGGATCTTGGCAAAACTCCCGGCGAAGTCGCGCTCACGAAAATACAATGCGCTAATTCCAGAAGCAGCGGGGGAACGAGCGCTTCGCGCGTAAAAATTCATGCCGTCTTGATTCCCGCAACGCGCGCAAATACCGCGCAGTGCGTTACGCCTCCGCGAGAAGGGAAGAAAAAGCAAGCTACCTCCTCCAGCGCGAATAAAAGTTCGCCGCGCCGGAATCGAGTTTTGCCCGAGCTCTGCTTCGCATTTTAATGCAAGTCGCGCGCAACTTCGCCTCTCTCTCTCTCGCGCGCAAAATATTTTCGTCGTTTGTTCGCTGGATTGAGGCGGACACCGAAAAGCCAGTGCGACTCAACTCCCGATCGTTAATGTTCAATAAAAGGAAGCAAAAAAGAGAAAGAGCGCCGAGGATTGACTCGCCTACACGTGGCTCTAAGAACAAAGTTATATACGCTGGAAGTTGGGAACTTTTACTTTTACGGAGCAAATTTCAAGCGACGCGCTCTCATGTATATATATATATATATATATTTCTGCGCGTTTCATTATTTTACTTTTCCTCCCCTCATTCTATCGTTTCGTGCAAGGAACGACGCTACGTTATTTCCTCACTTATCTCGCAGCTTGAATGATCGCTCTTAGCTATCAGAGAATACGGATTCTCGCCTTTTTTCGAAACTTGGTAATCCGCCTTTAATGCGTGTTAGAAAGTAATTCCGCTCGGAAAAGTATTACTGTTTAAGATGCCGAAGGATTTCGCATAAAAATCTCGATATTAAAGGATATCTCTGGTGTTTGCGCACGAAATCTTGGAAGCGGAGTTTCGAACTTTGAATTATTAAACTTTGACTTTTCATTCATTTAAATGCATTGTAAACTTAAACTTCAGATTGGTTCTCGCGAAGCCTGCTTATTTTGAGGAAATGATTGAATTTCTCTAATAACGTACGGCAGTTACTGAAATTACCCGTAATGTACGGCGTCGTAAACGCTCGAAATTTCTAAAAATAAAAAACTTTTTTCCGTAACGTAGTTCAGCTATAAAAAAAAACTATTTTTTTAATAAATAAACTATTCCAGATAGTACAAAAACAAGCGGAAAATTTTCAAATTTCAAAAAATAGCACACTTGCGGTTATTTTCTTTGTGAGAGGGAAAAAAATATTGGTCTGCAGTTTTCATGGTTTCCGCAAGTCCGAATGGAAGTGAAAAAAAAAAAAGTAAATAAATAAATAAAAAAAAGTTAAAAGCAGATTTTTAACTTTTAAGCGCATAAATACGTTGGATGGAAATATTATTTGACTTTTTTATAATAATTCTATACTTTAACATACAAACAAATAGATAATTTTTCGATCCAGCAATATATACGCACACAGTCCGTTATAGTCCACGCATTTTTTTTTTCTTTTCAAATTTTGCGCAGTGCAATTTCACGCCCGTTGAATCAAAAAATGTTGTTCGCAACACGTGCGGGCATAATGCTTTACATCCTCTTATATGCGCTCCCGAATCATTCGGATCGGTGCATCTGGCCCCCGGGCACGGCTTACGTGCACGTTATACACGCGCACGCGGATGTAAAATTTTACGTTCTTCTCATACGGGGAACTACTACCGCCGAACTGCGGAGATTATGTGGAGAAATAAACGAAAAATGCACGGCAAATATTTGTATAACCAAATAGACGATATATAGATATCGAGTGAAATCGGTCCGCCGCTGTTATTTGCCCGGCAAATAAAAACGGAAGTACGCACGGCGAAATATTAATTTAAAAGTGGTTCTGGAACATTTCGTTGGTACTTGAACGCGTAAAGCGTACGAGATTCGTAAACAAGAGGCTTATTTACTTGCAATTCTCCATAGATTTTTCTACTTGAACTGGAGTTTACTCGAACGTTTAGCCATTATTGCAAGCAAAAAAATTATAAACTTATTTCATAAATTATTTAGAAAAAGTGCGATTGTAGTTCTTTTTACTCCAGAATAGAATAGTCCAGTTCGTATAAATAATTTAACTCTGTCACATTAATTTACGAAAACTTATTTAATATAACGTTCGTAATTAAATACAATACTGCATAACTAAATAATGCTTTGTAATATTAATGGTGACTCAAAACATGAATATTCATATGGTATTAAACTACGTTCCTAATTCATTACTATATATATACCTTATATTTCATCGCCGTCGTAATAAACCAGAATAAACATTTAGATCACATTCTCTTACGTATTTCATTTCCTTTTTACAAGCATTCGCGTGTAAAAAAAAACCCTTTTGCGCGCGTAAAAATTAATCATTTTTTTTTGCACAGTTTTCCGACAGTTTTACAGTTCGGTAATAAAACAAAAAAAAAAAACTTTTCATACAGCGCGAATCACTCGAATAAAAAAGACGGCCCTAATAAATTTTTCTCCTCGAAATAAAGATTTCAATTTATACCGAGTGTTGCCCAGGTGGCTAAACGACGTTCTTAAGTTTGAAATACACGAGCAGCCCAGAGAGTATCGTCCAATGCCGAGACAACACTTTAAACACAGCGGCATCTCGGCTCTCTTTCTCTCTTTCTCTCTCTCGGCGGAAGCATTAGCCGATAAGAAAGACGAAGAGGCGGCGAAAAAAGAGAGACTCGTCCAGCCGGCGGCGCGCGAACCGAGGAAGCGCAACAATCTTGGCCGGCGAGCCGTGGCGGCGTGTGCCAAGTGGGCTACTTTTCGCGTCCGAGGAGCCGTGAATCGTCCCGCGCCTTCAACGGCCGCGGAAAAGACCGAGCGGGCGAATTAGGAGCGCTTGGGGAAAGGGAAAAAAAATTCCGAGTGATATCGCGGGCGTGAGTCCGCATAATTTACGCGGAACCGCCTCCATTCTTCTTCCGGCGAACGCTCTCTCGTTTTTTTTTTTTTTTTTTCGGACGACCCCTCTGATGAAATCGAACGAAGAGAATAGAATTTGGACTGGATTTAAGCACTCTGGATGACAGCGAGGAGAGTTTGAGAACTGGGTTTAATGAATTTTTATTTTTTTTTCTAGCGTACTTTGAAAGAAGAAATACTTTGTTGGATGGGAAATAAATGGCTTTAACGCGCTAACGATCAACTGGGTACTAGTTATATTGAATTTTATGCGTCAGTGTTGCCAACAAGTTATTGCAACCTCGACAAGCAATATTGAAGATCAATATTATTGAATTTCTCGAATGTGACGCGCAATGAAGATCAAAAATTGAAAAGTTTAACTCGACGGCATCAAAGCGATAATCGTGCTGTGCAGGCGTAATTATTCGGCAAAATTAATTCCCTTTTCACCCAAATTTTACTCGAATTTAATTTCGTCGCTTACCGCTTCCGATAAAACTCTCGCTCGACGACAATTCGAGCTAATAAATACTCTAGCAGTAGAGAGAGAGAGCAGATATCCAAACCGAAGTGAACAAAGATTCAATGCTATCTAATGTAGCGCTCGAGTTTTTCCCCGCTAATGGCATCGCCGTATGGATCTCCGAAGCAAAGTAGTCTTCCCCTTTTCGCTTTGAGAGGAGAGAGAGAGAGAGAGAGAGAGAGAGAGACTACCGATGGCAAAACGTGCACGGAGCAGCCTCCAGAGTCGTTCGCTGGCCGTAATGAAGTAGACGAGCGATCGCGCGCGCGCTCTGGGAGTGGTTAATAAGGTCAGGGTTGTGCCAATAATGCAGATGTATCGGAAATTACCAGGGTTCTCCGCCGCTGTATAATAATATCGGGAGAAAGAGAGAGAGAGAGAGAGAGACTCTCTCCATCTCCCGGGTAAAATTTATAAAGTCCGCGGCAGTTTTTCGCTGTATCGGCCTTCGTTTAAAATATTGGACGAAAGATGGTCGCAGAGAGCTTCCGAAGTGGAATACGGGGCCGAGGAATTTCGAAGCGCGCTCTCGGCGGGGGGACGTTAAAATTGTCGAAAATTTATCGGACTTTTAGCTTCTTACCTGGAAAATGAACTCGCCGGTTAAAAAGCGCGCGCGCGCCCCGTTAAATCAGCTCGAAAGCGATGCGGGCGACTTTTATTCGCTGCGGCAGCGACGCTCGGGTTCTGCAGCCGCGCGAAGGGAGCAGCACAGCGGACGTAAAAAAAAGAGCGTAGGAATAAAATTTTTTCGCCCAGCGCCGGTCGAGTTTTTTAAATCGAGCTTTAGCGAGCCGCCCGCGGCCTGCGTATATTTGCGCCGACAAACGCGACGTCCGCTCGCGTATCCGGCGGGTCCCCCACCCCCTCCCCCCTCCAATGTTTATCGACGTACAAAGTGTATTCGCTTGTTTGCCCCGACTGAAATCATCGGCATCTGTGTCGGCGGCGCTTCTCGTGCCTTCGCTTACTGTGCCGGTACACGCCGAGCGCTAAATTCAAGTAAACTTTTCAAATAATCATCTGGCCGACGATGTACCGCTGCTGTTGTCCGAGTCGTTAAAAGCACGAGAGCGGCTTTCCAGTGAAAACTTAATCCTTTTATGTACATAGACGTCGTTTGATCGAGCTATTTGGCGGAGTTTTAAATATTTATATTATTATTTATATTTTTTATTTATCACCGAGTAAAATCCAACTTGATGGATTTGAGGTTACTATTTTTCCGCCAATTAGATTACGAATAAACTGATCAGCCAATCGCATCACGAATAAACTGACTTTACTTTCCAGCCCATCAATTTTTTAAGGAAGGACACGCGTACAGAAGGTCTTTCCAAATTACTCCTCTTCCGGTAAATAATACAATAAATTTTCTATCTATTTTTTGCAGAATAAACGATTATTTACCTCGGCGGTAAAAAGAATTTGAAAATCTTATTGTTCCTGACAATGGGAAAAGGAAAAAAAGAAAAAAAGAAACGCCGCCGAAGCTTTCATTTAATCGAAATTGCGCACAGCGGGGCCAACCCACCGCTCGTCAACGTCTTTTCCAAAAATGGCGCACCGCCCACAGCGAGCAATTTTTCCGTTGAACGCCCAGGTCCATTTCGTACAGGCTCTATCTCCTTCCATTTCACAAGCACAACAGCAGCAGCACCAGCAGCAGCAGCAACAACAACAACAACAAACACACCGACTCGTTCCAAACCAGCAGCCACCCACACTCGGGCCTGTATGGAATGCAAAGTGTGTACGGGATTTGCATAGAGGCCTGTGTCCGTGTGCGTGCGAGCGCAGGGAGGGGGGGGGGGGCTCAGTCTCGTCCTGCAACCGATGCCACGTCGACCGAAATAATTTGCAAGCCTGATGAGACGAGAGAGCGGAGCAGCGACGGCAGCAGCCCCGGCAGCTCCGAAAGCGCGTCGCTTGACGGCACGATTGAACGCCGAAGGGAGCGCCCGAATTGCCCGGCAACGAAATACGACACGTTTCCCGAATGCGGCCGCCGCGCGCCGCGCACGAGTGCTCCGCCCGCGCTGGCCGCCTTTTTTTCAATTTTTCCTTTATCCGGGCCGATTAAAAATTCGGGGGCCGAGCGTTTGAATCGTAAGAAGTATCCGAAAAATTCAGAGGAGTCCCGCATTCCCGCGGGCAGCGGGACCGCCGAAATTGAGCGGACGGGCTAAAAGGGTGTACAGTAGCTCGAAACGCATAAAATTCCCCGCATTAACTTTGCCAGAAGTATGCAGGAGAAATTGCTGCTTCGATCGCGCAGCGGCAAACGAACGCCGTACGAAAAAGGCAAAACGAAGCGCGATCGAAAGAAAAAAGGAGAGAACGGCGCTCTCGGGAGAAATCAATAATGCGGCTTAGGCGGCGGTGAAGGAAACGCAGCTCGAAACGCAGGGAAGATGTGTCGATTGTTCGTCGAGGAATCAGCTTCCCCGGGAAATGAAAGCTAATTCTTTCCAAGCTGCAGGTACGGATAGACGGGAAAACGAATTTACAGACCACCGACAAGCGACGAGCTAAAAATAGAAAATTAATTAAAGAGAAACAGTGAATCTTTACACGAAAAATAAGAGCGCGAGTAAAAGTCGAGGCTTTCGATGCTCGAATCCCCCCCCGATCCGCCGTATTGTTTATGCCATAACAAATGCGAGTCGCATCCCCCGCAATTGATGCTCGTGGCGAGCGCGCGCTCGCCGGACCGACAAATAAACAGAGGGAAAAAGTCGATTAGACGAGAGAGCGAGAACGGCAAGCGAGTTCACTCTAACCAGGAGGGGGAGGGGGGAACGGTCCGGGATCCGCTTTCCATTATTCACATTGCAGTCACGCAACGAGCCGTTTGCACGTCTGTCGCGCGGCTCTCCGAGAATCGCTCCCTGCATATTACAGGCCAATGGCCATATAGGCGCGCGCGTCCGCTTTCTCGCTCGTCGATATAATATGAACGCCGCGCCGAATTATGTATCCAGCCGGAGTCGGCTGAGCAGGAAATTTCGTGCGCCGGCGAGACCGGGGGGGTGGGGGGGGGGGCCGCGCCGTTTAAAAATTGAAATACCCTCTCAATAGCCGCTACTACACGCTCGTACGTATCCGAGGGAAATGTGGCGGTCGTTAATTGTTCCCGGCGTAATGAACCCGCGGAATACGCGTTTTATCTCTCGGCGAATTATCGGGCGAAAAGAGAGAAGTAGGTAATTTAAAATGTTGCCCTCAAAGACTCGCGGCGCGTTCATCAAGAAGTCTGCGAATCTCTCAGATTTCCATTTCTCACGCCGGATCCACACTTGACCGAGATCTTTTTTCTCTTTCCGTAGTATCCCAGAGCAGGGCATCCCCCCCCCCTCCCCCACCCCCTGTATATAGGCGTAGTAAATACGCCCGCGGAGGGCGACAAAGTACGACATTTTTCAAAAGGAGCCCCGGCCGGGGATTCCCCCGCGCGTTTCATTACCGCGCACGCGCCGCCAGCGGGGAAGCGTCTCATTTGTTTTGTCTTCCTCTGCGTTTTTTTTTTTTTCTTTTCGCCGTCGTCGCCGGGGTTTTCCACCCACCCCTCGGTCCTCCCTCTTATAAGACGCGTCTGTTTACGCTCGTGTATTCGGCGACCCGGAAAGGGACGAACAATTATTGCTGGGGGTTTACACTTTTTACGGGAGGGGGGGAGAGAACGTCATTGGCTCGGTTAGGGCCACGAATTATGGGGGGCCGTTTGCCCGCTGGAGGGACTATCGAATTGCTGCGGATTAAACGCGAGAGAAATCTCGGCAACTCGATGCGTCTGTATTTTTAAGATGAAATAATCATTAACAAAATACGTTGTATTTGGTCGTTTTCACAGATACAAAAAGCTGGTAAAGAAAGTTTAAATACAGGGAACAGAGTGTTGGTCTTGCAATCAGGAAGTCCCTCTGGTTGAATTGCGAAGCTGAGGCACACAGTCGGTACACCGCTATATTTATTTACAAGTGTCTAATAACATGAAAGTTAGAGTGGTTCGAATTCCACTGTAAACTATACGTCCCCTCGAGATTCGACGAGCCAAGTAACCGGCGGAAAGTTCGACGTTAAACGAGATAAAAAGAGAGAGAGAGTCTTTATTAATTTTGAAAATTTTCTACCAAATTCTTTTACAGTGATGATTTTCCTTTTACGGGGTGAAAAAAAAAGTTTCCTTTATAAAAGTTACCTTTTATCGCCCAAGACAAAGTTCGAGCGCGCAAAATTTACAATAAAAACTTTTTAAACCCCTCCTAAAAAAAAAAAGAAAAATCAAGCGCGTATCTGTAAAACTGGGACGAAAAATTGCTGCCTCGTAGCGAAAATCTCTGCGCAATTGCGCGATGTGCTACAAATAATTAAACGCAAAAGGCATAAATATCCCATTGCACTTGTAAAAAGAAATGCGAAAGTCAACGGAACGCGGGAGAAAAAAAGTTTTATCGCCGTCAAACTTCCACGTCGGACGCGTTATTGAATTTTTCAGATGAAGCTATTACGTGGCAAGAGTGAGGGAAGGGGAACGGGAAACTCAATATAACAGGAGATTTCAACGATATATTTAAGAGACGTACGGCAAAGCGATATTTTGGATGTATTTATTAAAGTTTGATTGACTGCTTTAAAAGGAAGCTTCTGCGACAAAGTTGATACTTGCGACAATTCCTGCTTCTCTCTCCCCCTCTCTTTCTCTCTCTCTCTCTCCCTCTCTCTCTCGCTCTGCTTTTTAACTCTGTCATCAGCAAAATCGATATAACATAAAGTGAAAAGCAGTATATATAGTCAACGGCTTATTGCGAATTTCGTAATTTAAGCGCCTCTCCATCCACAAGCACGCAGAATAATTAATATCTGCTTTTGGTATATATTCGTATTAGAATGAAAAGTATAATTATTATGTATTTTACAAAGAAGATGAGATATATAATTTCAAATATAAAATGAAGAACACAGCTTGTTCACTTTCAACTTTTACAAAATAATTCGTACGTTTGGCTAAAGTTAATTTGAATAAAAGAAGCCTTTTCAAACGTTCGATCGATATTTCGGAGATATTTTTTAAATTTTTTATTTGCTTTACTAGTAAAAAATCGCTGCCTTTTTTTTTACTATATATATATCACAATATAATGTGTATAATAACAAAGAGAATAAAAAAAAAGTCTTTATGAATTACAAAAATTTTGTTTTCCATATTATGCAGAAGAATTAATGTATGCGTCAAATCGGTAAGATAATCTCTAACCGTGATAACTTCGCAAGACAAAACAAAACGAGATAACATAACCAATTCGACCCTTAAATTATAAAGAAAAGGTATAAGCGAAGTAATAAATAAAACAAGAATAAGAGCAGGAATATAAGTGGGCGACAGAAAATAAAATATAAATTCGATGGCTTTATTTGCCAGGAAAAGGTACGCGAATAAATAAGCAAATCTGAAAGTACGATGAATCACAAATTTTAATAATTACAATTTATCGAATATGTTACAACGAAAAACGGAAAAGTTAGATCGAGAAAGATTATGAAATTAAAGATGAGTTTTACCTGCAGATCAACGATCACACAGTAAAAGCGCGGATCGTTCTATTCTGTATTCAACCGCTACAGTTGAAGTAAAAAATTCGAATAGACGAGTCCATAAATCCGCTACAAACTATTCAAAAACGTGCGCGAGCTTTCAAGTCCTCTGCTTTTAGTCCATTTGCAAAACTCGGAGCTGTCGACTATTACGTGAGTGTAAACATTAGTAGTATAGTTTTCACAACGAAGGCATAAAGTTTTACAGCTACGTGTGATCGCCGCCGCGGACAAGTAATTCGGGATCACACGAGGACGTAAAGTATTATGTCTGTGTTGCGAACGATATCTTTTGATTCAGTGAGCGTGAAATTGCATTGGGTAAAGTGCAGCTTTACGCACATTTAATGAAAAATTTATATTTCAGTTTCTTCATTTACAGAAAATAATGTAAAATAATTAGTATAATCTGTAAATAAAATGCATGTCTGTTCAGTACTCTGTCTACAGAAAATTTGTAAGATTTATTATTTTTTCAAAATATTGGAGTTATTAGTAATAGAAAATTAATAAATTGCAAATAATAATTTTACGAGGAACACGATATAAACAATATAAAACATATAATGCAAAGAAGTTCCTTAATAAAATAGACTTTCCAGTACGTTCTTATAAAAACCGTGCCAGCAATTTTCACGATTTCAATAAAACGCCATACGTCGTCGCTAATTCCTATAGACATTTGTTCAACTACCTTCGTTTGAAATGAAAGACATGCACGTGCACATTGAACTACTATTACGCGTGACATATAGGCTGCGCAGGTGCGTGAGTAGAATTCCAAACTCTGAAATTCAATCTCATTCGTCCGATGAAAAAGAAAAGAAATATTTCTTTCCCCGTATTTGGGAAGTTCGGGTTTGATTATTATAAAAAGTAACGAACTGAATAATTTCTTAGTTCTTTAAAACTAGAAAATATACCAACTTGGTCGACACCTGTAAAAACAACTATTTTCTGATCGAGATCCCATAATTAATCAAACTGTAAAAACACTAATAAATGCAGATTTTTTTTAATATTACACTGTAAGAGGATAATGGAAAGACGACGGCACTCTTCGAAGGTACTAACCTCGCTAAGACCAAACATCAAAATACTCATTAGTCCATTTTAATGGATAATAATTTTTTTCATCGTGAACGTATATATAATGACTTCATGAATATGAAATTAATAATCATGATAAAAGACTGTTGCTCGGAGATTAAAAATTTCAGAGCCCAGATTATATTTTTCCTTCCGCACAAATTCATACCTAATGTATTCCGACAGAATATTAATGGTATTTGTTCGGAGCTTGGGTCACGGAAAAATCGATGCCGATCGCTTAGCCAGATTTTAACTATTCCCCGGGAAAACAAGGGAATTCGTTTTGCCATGAATTAACGCAGACGGAGAGAGACATATTTTACGATTTCAGCTCGATAAAAATGTCGGAAAACGAGCTTACATTAAGGCTGCGCAGTGTTTTCGTGCGCATGTGGAATAGAGTAAAGAGATAATAAATTTTATTTAATTTAACAATTACATTCAATATAAATTAATTCGTAAATATAGCACAGCTAGAATCGTGAAATGTTCTTTTCTTTGTAATAAATATTCAAATAATAATACTAATATTTATTACTATTAATTAAGATATTACCAATTTATGAGTGAATGAGTAGTATGAAGTATGAGTCCGCGTTACTGTAAAATAAGATGGATGAATACTGATTACATGTGTGAGTGTAAGTTTAGTCTGGCTAGAGGTATACGCTGTGTTTATGCACAGTGTAACTAACTGGCACCTTTTTGTAATCCGGACCTGTGTACAAGAAGCCTTATCTTCTTCTGCAGGATTGCGATGTTTTAGCGTATTCTTATGATAATAATTTTACTCTGAAATGTCTGTAATTGTTATGTATTATTCTTTTATATGTAACTCTGGAATTCTAAATGGATTAAAATTAAAATTAAAAATGAAATAAAAATCGGAGGGTTTAATATTTTTTTAATTTTAACGCTGAATCCATATCTATAAATCTCTCTATACGATTTCATTTCCAATTTAGAAATATTTGATTTGAATTAAAAACTAATATTTGAAATAGATAGAGCAAAAGTTTGATTACACACGATGCGATCCGTGTGTTTGCTAGAAATTATAAGTACACTTTGCTACTGCGCAGTAAAATTACCAGAAAATGCTTAATCGTAAACTGAAATTTTTAATTGTTTTAAAATTTTCTAAATCTTTCTTTATTTTAAACATTATTCAATAAAATTTTTTTTTACTTTCTTTTGCAAAATGCAATCTCATTTACTTCTGTGAAATAAAATTAAATATTTTCACTTGATTTTTAAGTAAAACAGTATTGCATAATAAAATTTGTTCACCATATACCGTCTTGTTTTAAGAGGAATTTCGGATCATAAATAAACTTTTGAAAATTACTCAAGCGCAGAGGGATAAAATTACTTCTGTTATTGCGAGAAAGAGGCATTGGACGCATATAATGAGAAAACAATCGATGAAACAATTAATTTTGATTATCGAAATTCGCATTATGTACCAGAGATACCGATAAAAATAACAATTGCAGGATGTCGACAGTATAATCATGAAATTTCTATAAGACCTTTGAGATTTCATCTTTTAAAAACGAAATCGCTGCACTTTTAATCTGATTACTGTATTACTCCTATATTTATCGCATTTTTGTGAAATCTCACTACATTTAATGAGTTATATTATTTATATTCAGCTGCATTATTTATCTTACAATCGTATATATCCACATACAATGGTGGTATAACATTATTTAATTAATTTTAATTATTTTTTAAGAGATAGTATTAATGTTGCTTTTCCTTTTTCGCATTAAATAAGTCACAAACTTTGTGTTATTTATTTTAACTCTAATATAAATTGACAAGTAGAGTATAAAAATTTATTAGATAATGAATTAATTAATTTAACAATGTCCTCTTTACATGTATATATTTAGTTTTCATTATTTTCAATCTTTTCTGAATAATATTTTTTTGGGAAAAAATGGTTAATTGGTTACTTTCACCCTAGTTCAAACTTTGAAATAAAACCCTGGTAAAGTTTTCGAGAATTTACATTAGTACAAAATGCGGGCTCAGAATTCAAACGTCGAATACCTGCATTTAAACTTTCATCAAATTCAAAAGGTCTTTCCGGCAATTGCAACCTTCAATCCTACAGAATTTTAGTGTTCTTTCGCAGTTTAATTGTGAAATTAAATTTATTAGGAGATCGTTGATTCTAATTTTTCTAGTCCTGAATATTGAAAATATTTTCAGCTACTTAGAAGAACGACTCTCTCAATTTACTCTATTAGATGCAAATAGATAGATGGAAAAAATTCAAATGCAGAAACATCCAGGCTTCAACTTAGATTTATCCTCATATCGCTCAGCAATAACCTACAATTTAATAAAGGTACGACAGGATGAGCGAACGGATGTCGTGAAAAAAAAAAAGTGAAAATTTTAAACGCGAGGGTGAGCATAAAGCAGCTGCCAACAACGAGAGATAAAGTGGGGAGCAACGATCACCAGGGGCATAAAGCCGAGTAGGTGCAGCTCTCCGCGTACGATCAGCAATCCTCGTTTACACCTCGGTGAGGGCTAATGGTCCGCAGATCGAGTAAAAGCAAGGGGTTCTAATGCCGCCGCAAAATTTGAATTTGTAATCTATCTGTCAACGTCGAAAGCATCGGAGATGAGGAAAAGCTGGCATCTACGCCACGTTGACAGCAACATCGGCGACGATCGTCGTCCGAATCGTCACTCTCCAGCTTCGTATAATACGCTGCAGACCTCTTCGCAGGAGTTGGTTTTCTTTCGACGATCGTTGCGATTTATATTAACTTTATTAATTGTCCGCACTGCTCTTTTTGTTACATTTGTTGTATCGGAAACCGCGATTGTGCGGGCTTTATTTTATAATTTTTGCGCGTTTAAGCGTGTGCCACGAAAGTGAGAGAGAGGGAGCCGTTTCGACTCGAAGGGGAGAATCCCAGATGATGCCAAGTTGCCCCACCTTGTAACAAGGACAGTAGAACCCCGAAAAGTTTGACGTTTATACTGCGGGAAAAACCTGCGTTTCAAGGGGCATTTTTGTCGGGAATTTCTGTCCGATCTCACAAGGTTTTCCCCGCTCCGAAAAGTATCCCAAGCAATCTTTTGGATTGACTCATTCTATTTGACTGCAAACTGTGGAAAAGCCCAAAAATTATCTGAACTAATTCAGTTTCCATTGTCAAAAGGGTATTGTTCCAAGGGATCTTAAATCGATATCAATATTATTCCAAATGGAACTAATCAAAAGAATAGAATTAAGTTAAAACTGCGCGTATAAAGATTTTTAAGACGAAAATTTTTTAACACTTTTGTATCAAGAAACTCAATTAATCTACAATTCCATTATAATATCAAGCGGTGCCTCGTTTATCTGCTTTTCTCTAAAAGATGATCTATTATATTGTCTTCAGTCGTGCCTGCGGCACACGAACAAAAACGGGAAAAGTAAGTAAGCTCGTTTATATCAATTAAGACATAATAAAAAAACTAAGTGATAAAACTAGAGTGCCAGATAGTACATTTTAGTCTATGTTATACGGAATAGTGCTTCATAAATTAGAAGCAGCAAGCAGTTTTTATATCTCGTCACTCGTGCCAGAGCATTTATTACTGTTCGGTATTATGAAGAAGTTTCAGGACACCCTTAAAGATTGGTCAAAAAATACGATATAATATTTTTCTGTTTTTTTTTATTAGATCCATTTCTTAGATCAATTGGGTCCATAACTTTTTATACCAAATCGCAAAATTAAAATCGAAACAATTCTATAGACAAAATATAACTTTCCAACTTTTTCAATAATAAATTATATAATTTATAATGTTTTAACGATTTCGTTTACTTTCTTAATAGAAAAACGGGCGTTATATTAAATTTTGTTTTATCCGTGCATTTACGCTAATTAATTTACAGCAGCTTTTTATTACTCTTAACTAATTAATTTAATATAATAATTGTACATCAGTTTTCGAGGCCAATTCTCTGAATTTATTCAAAAGCAGTAAAGCTTAAAGATGACATCTCCTGTTATATGGTGCAGCAATTACGACGCGGGAAGCTGATGAAGTTCCGTTCTGTATTCTTATCACCCTTCAATTAAAACTGTGTTATAGCCCGAACAATTTTACGTACGTTCAAGTTTTTACTCGAATAAAAAGAATAAACGAGTACAAACTCGCAGCGTGCAATTTATAATTTGTAGTTACTGTAGCGATAAAACGACTTTTTAACGGCAGTGCAGCTCTCAATTTTTAAAAGGTGCATAAAACAAATAATGAATTAAATTACTTTTGAATAAGAAAATAATAACGAAAAAGTAAATATTTTATTAAAAAATTATAACGGTTTTATTTTCTTGCAATTCTGTGACTGTTTATGTACGTAATTTGAAATTATATAACGGAAATTATCAGAGTATTCGATGAAAACAAACCATATTTTATAGATTCGCGTACGAATTCTCAATTTCCAGAAATTTAGTGCAGTCATTTAATTCCGTTAACATAAATTTCGCGATTTTACCTTCTAAATCTCCGCAAGTTTACAGCTGTTTATTGAGTGTCTTACTAAATTTTCGACGATGCGATAAACACGTTTGAAAAAGTGGCTATAAAAGCCACTTGCTTGGGGCCCACATAGATTTTCCCAATACACCCAAGTTTTCAAAGGTAATCACAATCCGTGCAATTTATTTGCCAAAAAGCTAGAAAACGGCTTGGAATTTATAAGAGATCATACTTTTCCCCGGCGAGCGCAACTAAAATTGCGCTTTCAAGAAGCCGAGCCCCTTTCCTACCCCGAAAAAGAACCCCGCGAGTCGTACTTTCGTGCGCGCGGCCAAAACTTTTCAAAACTCCCCGCGACATCTTTCTCGTCTTCGGCTTCGGAAAAACTGTCTGGGACTCGAGAGATTTAATTTCGCTACCATCGGGAAAACTTTGCCAAAGTGTAACGTTAATACTTTTTTCTCGTTTTATGTCCCCCTCATTTTTTTTTTTTTTTTTTTTTTTTATATTTTTCGCTTCCTCGCAATTACGCGCGACACCAAATGGGAGGGAGGAAGAGAGAGCGATTCAATTTATTAAGCTCGTTAGAAGCGAAGTGGAATTCCGCGTTGTTGTCGCGCAGCGCGGAATATGGACGATGAAAAAAGGAGAGAGAGAGGTGGGGAATCGGAGCGCGCTCGAGATTGCGAATAAAACGATTTGGTGTAGTAAAGGGAGAGAGAAAGATCAAACTGATTATGATTGAATTTCTCGGAAATAATTGGCTTGAAGTTTCGCGAATAACTGGCTTTGTCGCGAAAAACCAGCGCTTAAAAATTTATTGAAAATACAAAAATTTCGCCTTTTAGTTCTTTACGGCGCGGGGCTGGAGAATTTTATTGGATTATTCTTGAAGCTTACAAATTTAGAAAGTAATCTTGTTTGAAAAAGAAATATTTTAATTTTTTTCATATCTAAACTCCCTTCTTATTCTTTATTATTGTTTATTTGATTATTAAAATTGTTTATTACTCAAAACGATAACTTTAAAAATACTCAAAAATACAAGTACTGCACACTGTTTTACATTTTGGCGGCACTCGACAACGTAGCACCATAAATTTTTAATTGAAAATGAAGTCAAAGCAGTGAAACACGTATTTCGAAAGCTCTTACGAAGGCTGGTAACTAGTCAACTACGCTTTTCTGGCTGCATGCACTTGTATATTTTTATGTTTTTCGTCAATTCAATTAGCTGATCAAGCGAACTCTTGATATCGACGGATTTTTCCAATGTTCCGTTGAAGGCTCGCCGAGTTTTCCTGCTACGCAGTTAAAACATTCCAAAAAAAAAACTACTCGTTTTACTTGATTTTTTTCCTTTCTCTCTCATTGATTCGCGCATCCAAAAGCTCTTTTTCCGAGAGTATTTTCTGATAAATTTTTTAGGATTTTTTTCGGGTATTGAAAGTTCCCAGATTCCAAAAAAATATATAGTATCAATAAAGATATCGCGATATTTTGTATTTTTTTTTTACCTAACTACAGAACTAAACTTCAAAAATAAATAGAATATTAAATGTCGGCGCAAGTACATTCGGGAGTTCAGCACGAAGCAGTTAATTCCGGCATCAATAAACTCGTCCAGCAAACGAATCCGAGCGATCAAAGATCATGATATACCTGAAAATTCATAAATTTTCCTCGATGCTTTTCGATAATTATTCAATACTCTGGCGGGCTTATAATATTCGGCTATTTAAAAAGGGCAAATATTATTAATGCAATTTAAAATTCGAAACTGGAGAACCGTGTGGAGAAAACACGAAACACTCGGTGTTTTTTCGGTCCTAAGATTCCCAATAACAATCGATAAAAGCTTTTAACCATCTGAAACTAAATACAGCCATTATGCTTTCCTGTGCAATGCAAATATTTTAGTACAAAGTATATTCCCAATGCATTCATCACAGCTGAAAGCTCAACTCCGGGATAATCAATTCGACGACAACACACCGCGCGCGTACGTCAATAATAATTCCAATCCTAATACGTTAAATTTTGATTAAAATCCAAGAAACATGTATAAAAAAGTAAAAATAACCTTGCGGCAGGACGACGAGCAGCAGGGCGATCTGATAGCAGGCAGCCAGGAACCATGCTTTGATCCTCGTGCTCTTCCTGTGCGGCTGGTGCGTCGAGCTCGTCCTCGTCGTCGTCGTCGTCGTCGAGTAGAGGAGCTGCCGAGCCGTCCCCTGGAGCCTCATCTTAATGATCCAGGGCCTCGCGCACGGACGACGTCGGCCGCGGCGCTCCTTCGTGTCCCAGTGCCTCTGCGCTCAGACGCGATTCTCCGGCCAGGCGGACGAGAAACCGTGCACATTCACACCAGTATCGTATATGTATCGATACGCGCGAGAGCAGGGAGCAGCGGCTTCTTTTTTTTTTCCCGCGAGCACCACCGTGTACCGCTAGACAGTCAGCATCCGTGCAATGTATCTCTGCACGGTCCGTTCACCAGATAGAAGGGAGGAGGGAGAAGCTCCAGCAGGTGAATCAGGCCATCGAGCGACAGTAGGGCAATAGGGAGCAGAGAGTCAGGGAGGCAGGAGGAAAGTGCGACAGATGAAGAAGGGAGGCGGGAAGAAAGGAAGGAAGGAAGGAAGGAAGGAAGGAAAGAAGGAAGGAGGGAAGAAGAAGAAGAAGAGGAAGAAAGAGGCTGCGAACGTTAATCGCACGAGACACGCGGCGCCGGCGAGCCTCCCGACTTGGCCGTCATAATAAGCCCGGCGCTCGTCGCTGCGTGCTCCGCTGCTAACGAAACTGAGACGCGCACTGTGCTCTCTCTCCGTTGAGGCGCACTGGAAGCGCCCGGCCCGACTGGCGACCGCGACGACTGCCTATATACTGAGCGGGGCTTCGGCGCGAATCCCGCAGCTTCTCTCGCTCTCGCTCTCTCGAGGAAGGACCGCGCGCGGAGGCTGCGCTCTTCTCTTTGTCTTCTCTCTCTCTCTCTCGCCCCCTAGCGTCGCGCGTAGGACTAGGAGAGCGCGCGCATCCTCGGCTCTCTCGCAGCCCCCTTCTCGGCCTCGTACCTGTAACACAAAAATAGAGTACAGCAGTTTTTTAAGGCTGCCCATGCCGACGGCCTCGACGCGGCTCTCTCTCTCTCTCTCTCGCTTCTCGCTCGTCGAGCTTGAGCCGAAGCAGCGAGAGCCCCCGATCGTTTCGCAGGATTTTCCGGCGCTCTCCGCCGCGCCGCTGCTCAAACTAATCCGGACGAGATGTTGAAATTTAATTACTCGAGGCCGAAATTGGAGCGCGTAGTTACGGATCGGAAGATGAAAAATGCTCTTAAACGCTCGGAAATCTCTGGTCGTTAAACTGACTCGGGGCGGCCGGGCGCGGGGGAGAGGAGGAATTCTCGAGCGTAGCCTTTAATTATTTTGCCGTTTGCACTTTAATCCAGGGGCCTCTCTGTATATCCCCCCGGAGTGCGAGCGAAACAACTGCTTTGAAGCAAAGATTAGTTTGTGCTCGAGGAGCCGTGACGAGTATAGATTGCGTTGGCCGCGGCGCTCATCAAAGAACGTTTTTAGTCGGCGCGCGGCTCATTTCTCTCCCCCCTCCCAATTAAGCTTAAGCCGGGCGCAATGAAATTCTTTATTACTTTGACTAAAGTTTATCGCAATTAGGCAAACGATGTTGCTGCCGTTCTTATTAAGAATTTGCATTTTAAGAAATTTCTTCTTCTTCTTTTTTTTTTTTATTTTATCCGTTTCACTACTCCGTTCGTTGAGTAATTAAGTCACGGGTCAACGACTTTAATGTCAAAAGTTCGTCGGTAACTTGTTAGCGGGCCTCCGATACTTTGAAATGTTAAGCTTCGCGTGCGAGCGAATTCACGAGGCCACCAGTAAAAATGGCATCGGCATCAAATACAGACTCTTAAAATATGACACTAAACCAGAAACTCAAGCGAGGAGCTTACGCATTGATACACCGCCGACGCGCGATGGCTCGGCTAAATTATTAACGCGCTCCAATTTTGTAAGCGGAAATTTATATTCGCGCATTCGATCGGCGAGCTAAATTTTTGAAATCGCGAGATAGTCATTAATTAATCGCGTCCGATTATTCCGCGACGCGTTGTTTCTTTTTTTTTTTTTTTTTCAAAGCGATCGCGCTAACGGAAGCTGTCAATTTGAAAAAAAAAAAAAAAAATATCAGCCGGCAAACAAAGCAATAGTCCGCAACCGTCTGTATCAATCTAGGAGCGGAAAAGGGGTTTGCTTTAAAGCGCACTCATCAACCCCTCGACGGTCTCGAGCACAATGCGAATGAGATAAAGCGCAAGAATATTGTGTAAGAAGGGGAGTAGGTCTTACTTAGCTTCCACGAAATGCCCTCTTTGTGCAAAAGTTCTCAAAGCGATGGCTTGACGAGAGCCACGCCAGCTTTTTCCCCGAGTCTCTGAATGTCATCGTTGTTGTATACGCAAATCTTGTTTCGAGCGCGAGGTTTGCGATTGGGGTTTTTTGAAAGCACTTGCTTCTGTTTTGCTCTCCTTCAGAATTTTGTTTGTTTTTTGTATCGAGATATTGATCGAGTGGTTTGTCGTTACATAATTTATACTTATTAACGATGTTAAATTTACAGTTGGATTATTAGATTCTTCAAGAACGACGTATATGCAACGTAACCTAAAAATGTAACGCAATCGATACAAAAGTACCATCCACGGATTTCTTGATGTTAGTCACAATATAAGATAGTTTTTGTGACGACGATAATTAATGCGATTGAATTAATTCTCAAAATTTCACTGAATAAGTGTTTTTTATCTTTCCGGTTAAATATGGAAAGCGAAATGTATATTAATCAAACGTTCCGACATTGTATTTTTCCGCATTTGAAAAATGCATACTTTTTATCAATAAATCGAACGTAAAAGCGCATTTCATCCGAATGTTCTTTTATTAAACGCGAAATTATAATTTTAACTGCTAACCCCAATAAATTAATCAATTCCGCGCCGCGAATTTTTCAATGCGGAGTATTAACAATTCCTCTACGTTCGCCGAAAGAAACATTTTGTTCGCCGAGTAAATAATGCTTCCCGCGTGAAATTTCCGATAAATCGCGTATCGAACCTGCTTCTAATCAGTCGACGGAGCGGCGAACCGTCCGTCGAGAGCCTTCGCGCACGTCTCCCCACCGAAGCCCCCCCTCGTCAAGCTGGAAAAAACATCGGAAAGCGCGAGGCGAAAGACGCTAGGGAAAGCGAGGCTGGCGCGCTCGCTTCAAAGGTGGAAAGAACGGGGGCGCGAGCAACAGGAAGCATCCAGAGTAGAATGGCAACATATAACTGGCTCTGGTTCAAGCGCGGGCGGCGATTCAACAGGAGGACACACGCACGCACGCACACACACAGACACACACACGGTACACTTAATCAGCCGCATTAGGCGCTGCTCACGCTTCGTCCCCTGCTCACGCTCGCTAACGATAGACATAAAGAGAGTGGAACCTGCCGAGTTCGAGCAGAGCCCGGGTGAGTGAGCGAGAGAGAGAGAGAGAGAGAGAGAGAGCGAGAGAGAGAGAAGGTTGAACGACCGATCGGAGGATCGATGTCGTGCAGCAGCATCAGGTACCTGAACGTGCTGGTTCCTAGGAATCCCGGGTCAGTCACTCCCCGAGGAAGTCGCGAGGGCAGCCAAAGGCCTGGCGACCCGAGCGTCGACACTGGCAGCAGCAGCAGCAGCGGCGGCGGCAGCGGCAGTGTGGCGAGGTCAACGCTCCGGCCCGGTCCATCCTTTGCGCGTGGCCGCGTGATCCTCCGGGCACAGCCGCGTGCGAGGCGCTCTGCGAGGCCGGAGGGCCACCAGCAGCTCCGGGGGAAGGGGGCGGGGGGCAACGGGCCTGAGAGAGAGCTGGGACCAGAGAGGCGAGAGCCGGGGGGGGAGACGCACTTCTTTACAAGAGGAGGAAGCAAGACGACGGGAGCCGTGCGGCGGTGCGAGAGAGCGGCGAGCGGCAGGCCGCTCCACACGCTTTATACGACGCTACCAGCAGCAGCCACGAAACTGCCGGGCCGCTCTCGCTCCGAGGAAAGCTGTAGCCTCTGGTGCTCACGCTCTCTCCCTCTCGTCGTCCTCCTCCTCTCTCGCGCTGACGCCTGTCTCTCTCGGTCGCTCGCCTTGCCAGCGCTGTCGGCTCTCCTTCTTTCGCCCTCTCCCTACCCGGGCGCGCATTTTCCTACCGGATCGCGCCTCTCTTCCTCTCTCTCAGGATCATTCCGTTAATCCATTCTTTCTCGCTCGCTCCGCCGCGCTGTGTTTTCCCGGTACATCGTTTCGTTCCCATTGTCGAACTTGGCTCTCTCTCTCCGACTTTCCTGCACGCTTCCGTCTTCCTCCCGCCTCCCGCGTGTGTTTTCCCAGCGAGAGCACGGTGCTCCACTTTCTCTCCAGCCCCATGCCCGAATTTTCCCTCCTCTCTCTCTCTCTCTCTCTCTCTCCCTCTCTGCTCACTGACACACCGAGGACTCGGCCCCCCACCTCCCCGCCAGGCAGAGCGAGAGCAGAGTTTTCCAGAGCCACCTCCATCCCTCTCTCGGAGAATCCCTCGCGCGGCCCGACTGGGGGGGTGGTAACTCCCACCAGTCCCACCACAGCGTCGCGCCGAGGCCGCCGACTGGACCAGCGAGTCACGCGCAGCTTCCCCACCTACCTCTGCCAGAGCCCGAGCTCCCTTCCTCTCGCCCTCCTACCCCCAAGCCGCCCACCCCTGCGCTCAGATCAATATTGCCACGGGAAGGAGGACCGAGTGAGCTCTGAGCGAGAGCCTGTGTGCGCGGCTCCTGCGCCGGTCCGCGTGAGCGCACTTGTGCCTAAGCACCGGGGGCTTCTCGTCGCATACGTTAAAGCCTGTGTGTACACCGCCGTTCGCGGAGTGTCAGGAGTCGGGACTCGTCGCGCGGCACTGCCTGCCAAGGGAGGTCCGACCACTCGCTGATTTCCACCACTTGCCGAGCGAGAGAGTAGGCGATCCGGCCGGACGACTGAATGACCGAGAGCCGCCGCGAGGCTGCTCTTACGTCGACCTTTTTTCCCTTTCCAGATCGCAATTAGCCTCGGCGACGATGCGATTTTCTAATAAAGTAATGAAAACGAGGAAAATCGAAGCGATTCGCCGCTACTGAAAAATGGCTCGTTTAACGTTGACTCGATCTCCTTCCCGAGTAGTACGAGCTTTTAAGAAAATAATTTCCAATAAAACCATGACTTGCGCTTCTTTTTTTAATGCTCACTTAATCTCGGCGTAATGGCTAGAATTTCTTTTGTGTCTGCTGAATAATGAAGTAAAAAATCATTACAGCAAGAATTTCAGCATTTTCCGACGATGAAATACAGCGATTTACGAAAGGCATAGACGAAGGTGTATCCGAAAGTCTGAAATTGCAAGTCAGTTTCAATGACTGGCGCCTCTTATTTAGCGGTGCTTCGATTCGTGCGCTCCAATTGTGTGTTAGTAGAATAACCCATCGAAAGAGAGACGGAGAGAGAGAGGTGGAGAGACGGAGAGGGAGGACGGAAGGGCGGAGAGGGAGAGTCGAAGTGAGCGAACGACGAGCCAGGAGTGGGTTAGGTTAGCCTGTTGCTGCTCCATCGACGTGTCGCCGGCTCTCGCGTGTCTCTCTTCTTTCTCTTTCTGACGACCCGGATGCAGCGACTGCGAGCGTTGTTGCGCGCGCGAATCCTCAGTGGAGCCATTTTTAAATTACCGGCGGAAATAAAAGCGGGCGCTGCTCTCTAATGCCCAACGAAATTATCTAAAAAAAAATGAATAAAATTGCGGCCTTTGTTGGCAGGAATTGTTGCCACCCGACCTCCTAATCACTTTAATGGCTCGATTTGTTCCGAATTAAATTTGAATTCCTGATTAATTAAACTCGTCCGATCGTACTGGTTTATTATTCTCTTCTCTTTCAACTCATTCAAACAACTTCATTCTTGTCAGATAGAGTATACTTTTTTCAAAAATAAAGATTTAATCTTTGTAAAAAAGAAATTGATACTTATTTTTTATTTAATTTTCGAGCATTCACTCCTGAAGTGATCTGAAAAAAGCCAGTATCCGATGGAAAAAATAACTTTTCACCTTGTGTATCTAATCCGAAGTGTTTTTCCCGCTTACACCCATAAATATTACACGCACAAGAGACATTCGTACAGACTGTATTATAAGTATAGGTTATCGCAGATCCCCTCGCGAATACGTTCTCGCGTTAACGCAACTGGAGAATGGGAGGGCGAATAGGTGGCATTTGTAGGGCAAAAGGGAGGCACGGAGTCTCACAACGTTATATTGGGTAAACAAGCTCCGCATTATATTGGCGCTAATGGGTACTCGCAGCAATGGCCGCTAGAATACCGAACCTCTCATTCATCGAGACTCTGCATACACATAAACACGGCCGAGAACGTCAATCGAGAGAGAGAGAGAGAGAGAGAGAGAGAGAACAACTAACGCGCGTTATTCCACCGAGAGCAAAGAAATGGACCTGGCCGAGTTCAATGGAGCCACGTGAGTTCATTTGTAACCCTGGGCGTGCTTCTGGCAAAAATGACAATGGGAGAAAGCGGCGGCCCGAACAACGAGACTTTATTAGCGCGTTTGAACGAGCATTATGTACGCTGGCTGGATTAATTTAAATGGGTTAACTGAATAAAGACGATGTATATCTAATTAAAGCGGCAGAAAAAACGAATGTTTCTGGAAACTCGCGTGGTGAAAAGGTTTGATTTCAAACTTTTAATGAAGTATTACGGTAAAACCGTACATTCAAATCTTTATGTATAATACGTTTAAATAATCCCAGAGGAAATAATTGCACAAAAATTTACAATATTAGAAAGAAAAATTGAATCAATACCAATTTTCAGTTTGGATTTTTTCAGTTTGCTAATGGTTTATATGTAACCCTCAAAATGTATTGTCATATAGCAAAAAACATTTTCTTTAAAGCTTTAGTGCTTAGTTTCTTCATATTTTTCTCACACCTGTAAGAGTATTTTACAATAATGAGCCTTCGCGGTACTTTCATTTAAAAAAAAAGTACGTAAAATGGTAGAACGTAAAATATGCTCTCATTTCTTATAAATTTCGAATCAGTGTAATGGCTATTTTAAAAACATGAATAATTTCAATCGTTTACACAATTAGCTATCTACTATTTTAATGTAGAAAGTTTTGTGAAAGAATTTATTTATCTGATGAATCGGGAATTTCCAATGTGGATTTTCCCAAAAAATATCTCAACCTACAGGCTTTATCTGGGTAAAACCGGGGTGGCTTTCTTGGTTTAACCAATGTATGCGCAGATTTTCCCGCTTTTATATACGGAAAATACGCAGGACACTCATCCAAAATAACTTTCATTTTATTAGGTATTATTTTCTTTCTCAATTCCTAGATGGTGTCAAAGAACCCAGGATTATAGTTATCTCCAATGTTGTGATACAAAATTGTATTGAGGCATACATTCTAAAATTATGATCACCAGAAAAAAATTTTTAAATACCGTTAAATGTAACGTTCTCGAGCGAAATTTCGAGAAATTCCTCGCTCGACTTTTCCGCCGAAGCTCAGGACGCTCCGCGCTCGCCCGGAAGCTCGCGGTACCGAACTTCTCGAGCTTGCGGCAGCTCGCAAGACGGCAGTCAATGACATGCTTGCGAACGCCAAAGCTACGATAGCGCCGGAGGCTTGGCAGAGTGATTGCGGATCGCCGCCGCGTCACTGAGCCGTCCACCCGTGAACCTCAGCCGATGAAGAAGGTCCTCGGACGAGGGAACCTCACCCAGCCTAGACTTTCGCTGAGAGCAAAAGGAGTCAAGGCTCCCACTCAAAGCGCTCATCCGAGGACCTATTCTCGCTCTGGCTACCTAAATTAGGCCTAAAAGGGTAATGTAAAAACTATCAAATTGTGAACATACAGGGAATGCCATTGGACCAGTCCTGGACAGAGCGACAGCGCTATTTAGTTAATATTGTTACTTTGTCGAACTAACACGAATGAAGTACCGAGCTTCGGTTTCATTTATAATTATTCCCATAATAAATCGTTTATGTTTATTCTAAAGACTTGTGTAGTTATGAAGATACTTAAATTTCTCAAAAAAGACTTAGGTCTACATTATTGGGTAGCACACCTTTTTCTTGTAGCCAAGAAATGAGTTACTGGAGTTTTACTGAGATCAATATAACAGTGTGATACATTGTAAAATATACGATACCCATCTATGGAAAAAGAGAAAAACTTGATCAGATTCTCCATCAATGCAAAACTTTTTGGAACATTGATTAGCAAATAAATAGCAAAACAAACTTACTCATTAGATAAGAAATTTCTACTTATTTCGAAAATAAAGAAAATTGTTTAAGTTTGAGTGATAAATAATTAGTAGCAAATAAATGAATACACAAAAGAATGTTCTACTTTAAGCTATTGTTATATTTACATTACTTGTTTACTTAACTTCTTTTTTCAAAAACTTAAAATTATATTTCTGGTATAAAAAACTAAAAAATCTTACATTTTCCAAGATTCAAAATTTTTGTTATTTATTTTTACCATTTCATTTGATATCGTTTACAACAGTTGTTAAACAAGTTCTGGTGATTAAAAATCAAATTTTCCAAGTTCTCACTTGTATGCGAATTGCACATTTATTTAATAATGTTTATATCTTTTATTATGTTAAAATTCTTAGATATTTGTTTATTATATTCTCTATAATCTTCTTTATCATCAGCTAAAGGAATTATAAGGAGACGTGATAACGTCAGTTGATAAGATAAAAGAACACACTTTTTAAGTAATTGATGGTAAATAGCATTTTATCATACGTAAATAACATAGAATGCGACACTGTATACCGACGATAAAAGCTTGCAACAGATTTGCTCAGAGACCCAAACTCGTGTCCAAGCTTGCAAGTTTTTTCACAGGCCGACAGATGCCGCCAATGCAGAACCTCCAGTTTACAGTTGAAGATAAATTTACCCCCATTTTGACCGACGAATTTGTTTAGTATTGTTCACAGATGATAAAAAAAAATAAAAAGAAAGCAAAATAAATGGCAAGTTTACTTCATCTACATGAAATTTTATTATTTTTTATACAATTACTACATAAACTAAGCGACACTTCGAAAAATTTTATTTATATCGTTAAATCTATATTGTTTAAATAGTTTCCCAATTATTTGAACTAAAATTCATGGCACTTCTACAAAACATATTTAAAAAAAATAAAAAGTAATTAAATGCTTATTGCATAGAATAGATCGTCAATAGTTCGTTGAACTCAACTGTAACGGCAACATCTAATTTCGTAAATGATCAATTCTTTTAATATTTTTGAACAAACTTTCAACCGGAAGGCCTCGATGACTGATAACGAAAATCAGAAAATCCCAAGATGACTCTCCGTTATCGTGGAACTGAACTTTACAATAATTCCGATCTTTTAAATACAGACCTAATATATACTTTTACTCGCCGAACGCTTTTTTAACTCAAGATTACAAATTATCTTCCAAGTACCCTTAATAAAAAATAATTTAAATGAATTTTTAAAATCCATTCCAACTTCATCTTCGGCTTACCGAAAGTCCGTTACAAAGTCATAAAACCTATAATTTGGAAAACAAATAGTCATTAAAGACTATATATATATGTACATACACTTCCCTTAAAAGGAACGAACTAATTACTTTTCACTTTCCCGATTACAGCCGTTAGAGGGCGCCAACCTGTCTCCGCAGTCCATTATTCCCCTCGTTTTCTCTTTTTCGTAACCCCCACGAAATCCAATTCACCCCTTCCTAGCTTTTCTGAAAGGAGGGAGAGAGAGAGAGAGCGAGTCGAAACCACGCACACGTACTCGGGAGCGTATATCTTACGTACGTACATACAATCTCCCCACATATCGATCGTCGCAGTCTCGATGCAGCAGCGGCGCGAGGAAAATCATCCTATCCTGGTCCAACTGGAGAGCTGTTTGATCCAACCTCCGCCTGGCGGATTTGTAAAAATGATGTGTACTTAACTCCCCGTATCCAAGCAGGTGTTTGACTTGAGCTTCATCCATTTTCGGCAGATTTTAGTACCAATACAATGCTTCGAAATTCTACCACTAAAATCATTGTCTTCATAATTGGCAATTAGCAAAATCTTATTTCCAAATTATGTATTTTAAAATTCATATGACTCATATGTTTACATAAGTTGTTATTCTAAATAATTAATTGAAATATTAACTTTTCATTTTAAATTCAATTATTCAATTTTTATCATACGTGTACACAAATATTAGATGTCATTGACCTGTAATAAAATTATAATTTAATACACAATGTAGAATTTAATATAAAGCTAATGAATTTGTTTATTTGTTTATTAATTTCTTCTTAAAAATTTTATACAACTTTTGCATCGATGTAAATACATACATTTGCTTTTTTGGACCTTGAAATAATGTGAAATTTTTCAAAATTATTATCCAAAAAATTCAACAATATAGAGATCTTTTTAATTTCGAACAATTTTTGGCTTTCAGGTGCTATTTTAAAATTAAAAATAATCGAAATCAAAATATTTCAATGCATATTTTTTATATTTAAACTGGTATCAAGTAAAATTTCCATTAAAAAAATTATACTTTGAAAATATCTAATTTTTCATGTATTTTTCGATTTCGGTCTACCTTTTTCTTAAAATAGTACGAGGTTTAAAATCGATATGAAAATTCTGCTGACCAGCTGTCATAAAATAATATTAAATTATGTTATTACAGTAATTGTCTTTACAAACCATTCTTTAACAAGTTGGAATAGATGATTATTACTAAAGAAAATTATTGAAGCGGTTATTATTAAAATCGTGACCTATATGCAATCATAATTCTATAGAAAATTATCATATTTCATATATATCCAAAAATGTGCAACGCATACACATTCTTTTATGCTTTTAAAAAAATATCTTTATTGGCAATCTACAAGAACAAAGTCAGTCAATATTTTAAAACAATTATTTGCTTGTACAACCGAGTCATAAACTATATTATATGCCAGTACAAATGCTATAATTTCTAATTTGCTATTAATATGTTTTAGGCTAGAAATAGAAGTACTTGATAATTAAAATTAGCTGGTTTGTATTGAAAATTCTCACTACTTATAAGTAATTGAAACTGTTCACATACATTGGTAAATCGATACTTTCCATTACGCCCCTGATAAATAATGTGAGATTAGGATAGATGAAAAACAATGAGATTGCTTTCTTTATTACGCGATACAGTTAACAATGAATTTTTCACAATATTTTAATTAAGTATCGAAATATTAATCTAACGAAAAATTTTAGGAATTAAAAGATCTAAATGTGTTTTCCTTAATAAGCATGTACAGAAATCAAATGATAACATCAGATAACACGGGCGCGCGTAACATAAGATAATTAAATTTTATCTTTATCAAACTTATATCGAAAGAGGACCTTTATGTAAAGAGAATTTAAAACACGCTTTAAACTTTCTTTTTTTTACATTTATTCAATAATCTTGATAATATATTTGACAGCAGTGAACATCAAAAACATGTAATAAATGTCTGCTCAATCTTTGCATCCATTAGTTTAAAAATTCCGTTTTAATTCCAAATATAAATATAAACTTGTCCAGAATGATTTAGCTAATTCAAGAGGGAGCAACCTAGATACCATCAAGTTCAATTCTGACTTTAAAAATTATACAGGTTACCCAGTAGTTATCTGTCGACATAATAGTTTTATGAATATTCCAAAATTTCTTTTTTGTAAATTCAATGTATTTATTAAAATAATACGATCTTCTTACAATTTCTATAAGCTTTATAGATTCCCAATAATACTGTTAAGAAAAACCTATAAATCCGTTCAACCATTCTTTCTCAACATCAGTAAATCAGTAAATATTATATTATTTCCAGTCGAAAAGTTACACTGAGAGAAAAGTTTAGTAAAAATTACAATACTGCCTAGTAAAGCCGTCACAGACTGTCAAAACCCAAAAAA
>JAWWEO010021132.1:0-81290 GCA_035582975.1 Ormyrus labotus | reverse complement strand
AAAAAATACATAAAAAACACTTGGGTGGAGTCGTGGACCTCCATCGGCCACAAAACCCCTTCTGCTCCCGCACTATTATGGAACAGAGGACTCCGCCGACAGTGCAAAATAGACGTGTGTTCAAAGGTAACGGCTTCAAGAGAGTCGAGGCGTGGTCCAATAGCGCCAAGCCCAAAATCGTTACTGGCAGGCCGGGCTCCGTCAGCGTCCGATTCAATAATAAGGCTGCAAAAGAGAACTGCTACCACGTCAATGTCTGCAGCTGATGGAAATACGCAATTTTTGACTAACTAGGTGCATTCATGCGCGCTTCGCGCGCTCTATATTTATTCCATTATATAAATACGGATTCTTCTTCTTTTTAGTTCGCATTTATCTTTATATTTGATACAATACGGTATAATACACGTATAATAATACACGGATTTTATTTCTTTTCCGGGGACCTTCCTTTCCTTATCAAATGGGCCTGTCGGGAATTCTGTTAAATTAATTAATTACGACGCTGCCGGTTGTTAGGTACAGTGGCAGCTTTGTAAGGCGCACGGCTAGTAGGAGCCTGATTAATTTATTGGCAGCAATAATTAAAAATTGCGTTAATGACGAAATTTTTATAATTTTCGACGAAAATTTTATAAGTGATGCACTTGCAATTAATTTAAGAATTCGATTCTATTATGTAGGTATAAAAGTAAATAAAAACAGAAGTCAGCCGCCAAGAAAATAATTATTTGTGTGCACGATAATTTGATGTGATAAAAGTAATGATGCAGTTTGAAAATGTTCCATAAAAGAAATTGTTGCTTACATTTTCTTGGAGTTTTATTGGCTGTTAATATATAATCTTAAAAAAAAGTAAAGTGTAAGTCTACATGCGATAATGTGATACGGCATCAGGGGACACGTCTCGGAGTTATCAAGGCATTAATAAAATTGCCATTAATGTACTACAACCTCAAAAGATAAGACTGATTATTGCTCGTTTGAACGAACTCCGATTTTTGGCCTTTGCCAAATAAATGTTTCTCTATGTTATTAGAGTACATTCTGGAAATTCAACGCAAAGGATATAATAGAATATTAAAGTTTCATCTAAAAACGCTTGGCGATGAGCTTTATTAGCAGATCAATCGCAAATAATCAGTAGATGATTGCATCACTTGTCGTGTAAATATGTAAGCAGTACAAGCATCAGTACAATTATCGACGTCGACGTGATAACAAAGTCTGCTGAGCAGCTTGATTCGCAGAGAGATAAAAAAACACCGAAAAGAAATCAAATATCTTATCGCGTACAGTCTGTATTGGAGTACTTCTGTTGTGACTCTGAAAATAGAGACTCCGAAGTCAAGTTATAAAATGTACTATTTATTTGAAAATACCAATAATCAATACATTACATATACAATCGTCGTAAAACGGCAAAGTACAATTATTCGATGCCACTAATCCCGCGTAGAAAAAGCCCCGACACGCGCCGCGACATTCCACGCGCAGCCTTCCGAGAGCCGACGCGTAGCGAGAAAAAAAGAGCCTCGCGCTGAATTTACATGGAGCGTACAGCGACTGCCGACGGGACATATCGCCGAGAGCCGAAAACGTCCGCGCAAATTTGCTCAGTCCGGTCACGCGCGCGTGCAAAAATGCCCGCCGGCGCAAAACGCTGATTAAATCCCCCCCCCATATTTGCTTATCGCTCGAACAATTCTAATTGAAAGTTTCTTTCTCAATCGAGGCGAGCCGTTACGCGCGTCCGCGGCCTCCCGCGGCGCTGGCATACGAGGTTTGCGCGTGTCATTACTGCGGCCGCGCGTGCCGAGTTTGCGTCGCGAGTTAGAGGAAAGAGAGAGAGAGAGAGAGAGGCCTCGGAGAGAGCCGCGGATGCTAATGCGCCCGGCAAACGAATCCGAAATTAGAACGGGTTTTCTAAAGCCGAGGCTCTCGGGAAGGTCTGCCGTTTGGGTCTTCGTTATAAATTCGATCTTTGGATGCTTAATTGGGAGGTGATTATGAGGGATGTCAAGATTTAAGTTGATTTGAAATTGCATACAATATTTATTGGCTCTCTTCATTTTTACTTCATTTTTTATACCAGTTTCTTTTTCCTTTCTCATTATTTACGTCCATCTCCTACTTTAGCTCGAGTTCAGGATGTAGCTTCATGATTGTCATTACACATTTCGAAGAGCGCGCCGCAAAGAAACTACTTCAAACGATATATTGCACGGTTTTTTCACTATTCCAACACGGCTAATGGCCCGAACATTAGCCCCAAGCAAACTCTCTTATCTCCCAAACCAGATGAGTACACAGGGATTAAAAAAAAAAAAAAAGGCGCTCACTCTCGGCGATGAAGGGTTCTCACGTGCGCCGCGGCGCAACGAGGCTGCGGCGTAAAAACAAGCTATTAGAAAGCAAGCCCTAAACATGTCGGTAATCTCGGCAGGACACAGGCCGCTCTCCCGCATTAAAGCCGATCGTACGGATCGCGAGTCGTACATATATACCCTCTCGCGGCATCGATCGCCGATTACGGCCGCGCGGATGATCGTCGAGAAAGAAGAGAGAAAAAAAAGAAGACGGGCGCGAGACTCGGCCGACATATTACACGCGGCCTCCGATAACGGACACGAAGTCCATTACGGTCCGGTGTTTTGCCCCGAGTCGAAAGACAGAGACGACCACACACGGCTCGTCATCGCCGAGGAGGCGAGATGACGCGCCGTACGGATCGTTCGCGCGGTGACTCGCTAAAATTATCCGCGTCACTCCGCCTGTCGCCCCGATAGACGCCGAGAGGCAGCAGGCGAACGCGACTGTATAACGGAGGACGGCAAGCAGCCGCGGATGCGCGAGACCTGCGGAAAAACGACGCTGGATCGGGAGTTTGTGTCAAGCGTCGGTTGTAAACTGGCTTTGTTCGGACGGGTGGAATGCTTTCGTACGCATGAAATTCGCTGGTTTATTAAGGCGGAGAAAATTCATGTACTATCTAAATCTGATCCGATCGAACTATAACTGGAAAAACAGTTGAATATTAATGAACAACAGTGAGAATAACTGATTCAGATTTAGAGTGTAGGTTGTTGAAATATTTACAGATGAATTTGGGGAGGTAATAATAGCTGTCCACATTTTCCCTTCTTAAAAAAGTGATGAGCGGCCATGTTGAAGCATTTAAAGGCTTGATTTGATTGGTTAATATAGTACGAATATCAGAATTATGAATTTCTTGAATTTTTAAAACCGAATATTGATTTTTAGATGTAAAAAAATATATAAATAAATCTTAATAGTTTACAATGCTGCATAATGAAAAATATTAGAATAAACTATGAATTCAAATTTCAAAAAATATGTTTAAAATTCGTGGAAGGAATAAATTTCTAATATTTATAATAAAATTAGAACGCGCGGAGCGCGCCTGAATTTCGCTTGTGCATTAAATCTATTGTTATCAAAAAAGTATTTGGAACATTATTCTATTATTTTATTGCATTAAAATATTTTATTAAATTTGAACAAGAAATTAAATCAATTTATAAATTGAAATTCGCGTGTATAAAATTGGAGAAATCCACGAGAGACGAGCAAAACTTATTCGACCGTGTAACTAAAGCCGCTTTTTCACGCGAGATTTTTAATTATGAATAAGCTGTTGTGCGGGTAACGAAATTTCACGCTGCAGGCGGCGAGACTTTGTAAATTTACTCTTTTTAAAGTGTCATGCGCAAAATCAAGATTCAAATTACTCGCCTCTCTCACGCCGCAAGAAACGACGAATTGCGTTCATTTTACACCGATTCAACGTGTACGATGATACTCCACAAGCAACTTTTTATTGCTCCGTCGAGGCAATTGCGTATATATATACTATTTAAAACTTCGTCCCTATATATTCGACGGTGCCAAATCAACCTGTGCCATTTTTATTTCGAAACTTTTTCAACCGCTCGCGTTTTGGATTTCCCTCGCATTTTAGTTTCAAAACAATAATCTTCCAAACGCGCCGATTTCTCCTCGCAACCGGCCCAATTAAACAATCCAGCCTCATCTTGGACGGAAAGCGTCGCGGCTACGCAGCGATCGGCGTTCTTCTGCGTTCCTCCGTTTCCGTAAAACGTACGACGTTAATTTCCGCGAAGCTCCCCCTTTTTACTCGCTGCGCAATTATCCGCAAGCGAAAAGGACGCTCCGAGCCGAGGGGATTTAACGCCGCGGTCTTCCGCCGAGCTGCGGGCTCGATTTTCCCGATCGATGCCTCTCGGGCAGGCTGATCCGAATTTACGGCTGCACTCGAGGAATTATCCGCGGTGGAGCTTCGAAAAGAGCTTTAGAGAGAATTTCAGGGAAAAAGCGGGAGTGATTGTTGAAAGTTTATTGAGTTCAAAAAAGCGGTTTTTTTTTTCGAAAGTAAAAGCGGACTTTTTGTTGGATAAATTCATCTAATTATTTATATCATCTTTTTTTAAAATAAATACCCATAAAAGTTGTCAATTCCAGAATACCTATAGAATAATTTACAAAAATCTAATTTGTTCTTAAAATAATATTCGAATATCTCGAAATCCAGCCTGTTGCCCAGCTCGCTCCAGAAATCGGCAGAGCAGTTCCAAAAGATAGGAAAGCAGCGCTCTCTCGAGATCGAAATCGGCTGCAGAGTGAAGGGAGCGAAAAACAGGTCCGGCCTGGCGGGCTGGAAAAAAAGTCAGCTCCGGCCCCGTCGAGGGAGGAAGAAATAAATGCGCGTACACGATGTGTATATACGTGCGCGCGAGAAACAATCCGGATTCGCAAGCGCGCGGGCGCCGGCCGACGGCAGCTGCTGCCGCCGCCTCCGATGTGCGCGAAAACGCGTCTGGTAGCATTCTTACGAGTACATAAGGTACCTCATTATATCGACGTGGGAGAGGAGTGAGGGAGAGAGGGAGAGAGAGTACAGCGCTCTCGGGGTCGCTTTGTTTCTGCCTTGTTTTTGGCCGAAGCCGAGGCGCGCTCTTTTTCGGATGAAAAATCGACGGTGCGCCGAGCGTGCGAATTGCGGCTCCGGAGACTCGGCGGAATTCTGGCCGGAGGATGGAAATGCCGAGGGCGGGTAGTTTGCGTGTCAGTCTCGTTATATCTCTTAAGGATGAAAGCTTGCGATTTTCAGGTTTATTTTGAAATGCGCTGTTTAAACGAAAGTGCGGGAAAATATAAAACTGTAGTGTAGCCCATCTTCCGTAACAACGCTGAATTTGCCCTCGATGGCTCCCGTCTCAAATATTAAACACGCCAATTACTCAAGTACACCCGTTCGTTTAAACAGCAGTATCAAAAAGCGCCAAAGTAGCCCGTATATATATCTCGTAAAGCTAAACCGAACAATCTCTCCTCATTGTCGAAAAAAAAGGAGCGATACACGCGAGCGACTATATATATAATACCCCGCAGCAGCCCGACCCGATCGCCAGATCCCAGCCAATAAACAAAGCTACCACGTTACACGAGCCCATCAGGCTTTGCAGGTATATATAAGTACGGGCGGTGTGCAGTCGGCAAAAAAGCAAGGAAAGAGAACCCTCTTACACGCAAACGGCCCCGGCACACTTAGGCGGACACGGTATGGCGCGTCGCGCGAGAGCTTTCGGCCGGCCGGCGATATTAATGCAACGAGCGTCTCGAAAGGCATTACGGCACGAAGCCGCCGCCACCGCCGCCGCGGCCCGGCTGCTACCGCGCGCGTATACCGCCTGAATTTCATTATCGCGCGCGTGCGCGCCCAGAGCCCGATGTATGCACGAAACTCGCACGGACGGGCCGCGGCTCGAATGCCAAACAATAACGCGTTCGCGGATCCGCATGCCGGAGCGTGGCGTCGGAGTGGAGTGCTGTCTGTTTGTTTCGGGGAACACGACGATTTGGCGGAAGGCGGGGTTTTTTTTTAAATCGACGCCGATATTACTTTTCGAACGCGAGGAAAAGGGAAGAGAGCTCTGCTCTGAAAAGCGACGTCTCGCGCGCGTTACGGCACTTTGTACGGAGAGTGTACAAGAAGCCTTCGGAGTAAATCATGCGCATAAAGGCGAGAGCGGCGAATAATATCAGCGGGAGCAAAAAAAAGCGTAAACAGATGATAATTTAAGCCGAATAAAATAAAGTTCGGCGCAGGCGTACTTGCTCTCTGTCTCTCTCTCTCTCTCGCTCTCCGTAGGTACTTGCGTATGAATGAATGTATGCACGGAGCGCGCGTGTACGAGGTGCGCCGTCGGCGGCCCGATAAAAAATGCGCTTTATATTTCCTGCACGCGCGCGTGCGGAGCTTATTCTCACTTCTGTTGGCCTGCGAGAGGAGAGAGACAGAGAGAGAGAGAGAGAGCATCTGGGCACGAGATGCCGCTGCTTTCAGCGGCTCCTTACGTCGGGAGAAGTGTAAACAGGATGTTCCCGGCCCTTTTTACTCGCGAAGGGATTGCGAAATCGGCGCTGATTTTTTTATTTATTCAGTTTTTGGTTGTGAAACCAGGGCTGTATAGTGCAGGTTATTAATGGGGATTATTCAAGCACGCGGAAATAGTCTGTGCACATTAATACGCTTCCAGAAACTTCTCCTCGAACGTCAAAACCTTCCTAAATACATTAATTTCCGCTCGCGTCCTCAATAGTAAAATCAGCCTGCATCGGCGCGGCCGACAAATCCCCGGCGTAGCAAAAGGCCGGCGCGATAAAAAAAAAAAAAAAAACAAGCGCTGAAAAGAGCGGCGCTAACGAGCGATGACGGAGAGCCCGGGGCCGGCAGCGGAAACGCATTCAGAACGGGTGACCTCCGTTCGCGGTACCGCGAGCGCGATAATGGCGCGGCTAATCTCGCGGGGAGTCCCGTGTCGGGAGCCGACTCGCGCCACGTTCCCGCCACGAGAGATCTTCGCCCGTCAGGGGTCACTAACTTTATTTATCTGATGCCGCGGCGCTCGGGAAAACGTAAATAGGCACTTTTTGCGACGCGCCGCTCGGTTTGATAAAGAGTCTTTCGTTTTCGCGGATGAATTATGTTTTAATAGTTTAATTTTGCCGTCGTTGCCTTTGCAAAGATTTTCATTGGCATTTCGAAAAGTGTTTTTTTTTCTTTCCTAAAAACTGGGCTCGAAACTGACTTCAATTATGCAAGTTAGCGCCGTCGACTTTTCCGAGCGCCTCTTATCTCCGGGGGGCAAAAAATCAATTCCAGCGCGCGAAAAACCTCCGGCCAAACAAGTCGAGTCGCATTTATCAGGCGTAATAAAACCACCGAGCAAAGCTCTAGGTGTAGACGGGGAGATAAGTGCACCGCGTCGGGGGACGGGAAAGCAGAAGTCTGGCATTTGAGGTCGCGAGGTCACGTGCGCGAGCTCGAATGCCGGTCTCGAGTCTCGGAGCGGCGACACTATATGATACGGCCGACGCGGCGGGAAAACGTTTGACGTTCTGCTGACTCGCGGCTCGACGACTCGGATTGCGTTTGTGTACAAATATGATGTACGAAAGGCCTTTTTATTTTTAAACGATAAATAGCCGAGCGAAGGAATGCTTTATTTTTATTTTCGCAAAGATATACTGGAATTTTCTAGTACGAGAGGCTGTTTTTCTCGACGTCGTTATTAAATATTTTGAATTTTCATCGCATCGCTATAAGAAGCAATACAGAAATCCGGAATACGCGAATCATTAAGAACGAATATACGCCGTAGAAAATATTTCATTTAAAAATAACAATCAAAACGACGAAAAAAAATCCCTTTCTCCAACTACAGCGCTTTCTCCATTTCCATTAATCGTCTCTATCCCGCGTCCGTTAATCATATTATTAACCTCGAGCAGCGACCAGCGAGGTAGTCCAGACAGTCGGCGAGCTCGGGGGATCGATAGGAACAATCGATCTCGGGAGCAATTTATCAGCCGGCTTTCTCAAAGAAAAAGGCCCGTCGAGGGGGTGGAGAGAGAGAGAGAGAGAGAACCGGAGAGGCGTCGTGCTCTTACGATAGCTTATCTGCGAGACACACACCGCACGGCCCGGAGACCCTCATTGCCTCGCTCTCGGGCGTATATATACGCACGTGCACACTTACACCTCGCTCGCCGTAGGCCCGATACCGCGCGGCGATAACGAGACCCGGTTAATATCTGATGAACGTGCAAAAACAAAGGTACCGTCTACCGAGAGAGCTGCCCCGCGATCTTCCCCCCCCTCCCCCTCATCCCTCTGTCGCTCCGGCTTCATGTCTGTCCCCGCTCGCGTCGGAGATGTTCTTTCCGAACAGCTGGAGCTCGCGGAGAGATGCCGGCGATGCGATTTTGGCTTTCGCTCGAGGATTCGAGGGCTGATACCTGCGGGCTTGCGGGGGAATTACCGTTTTAAGAATGATCCGTATGAGAGAAAGGTTCATGATCTTTTAACCGAAGGAACAATGTAGAAAAGCCGAGGCATCCAAAGCACTTCGGTGAATAAATATAGTTTCGCTCAACCTCGATTAAAGCCGCGATCTTCCGCGGCTCGGCACTAAATAAACCGCCCCGAAAAAAAGCATCTCAAGAAACTAAAGACATTACCACGCGAGCGCGCATCGCAATTCCGTAACGTCCTCTATAAACTCGGAACAATCAAAGCTCCGGAGCTCATAAACCTCGGCGAGATCGCCGGCAAACAACAGCCGCAGCAGCAGCGGCAGCAGCCCTCGGAGCGACGCATTACCGCGCCAAACGAGCTGCTCGTGCGGGCGCGAATCGCGATGCGCCGCGCGGCAGCGTCTCTCGGGCAGCGCAGGAGAGTGAGTAGGCCTGGGCGAGTCGGTAGCGCGCAAATCGAGAGTTGACTTTAACGAGGCCGACGTACGTCCGAGAGAGCGAGAGAGAGAGAGAGAGAGGGGCCCCGAGGAAAAGAGCGATAAATTAAGGCGGCTTATCGGCCGCCCCGGCGAGCACACGTGCAAGCCTCCTGCATGCAGATGCGCTCGCAGCATCCGCGTTTTGTTCGCAGGCGTAAAAAGCCGATATATTGGGCCCCGGCGCGAGCGCTTATTTACGATACCGTAAACCTTAAACTTCTCCGGCGGATCGATCGGGAGGAGCGGCTAGGAGCGGCGCGTCGAGGAGTCCCTCGCGTCCGAGCTCCTTTTTCTGCTCGAGCGCGACAGGCGGTTGCGAGGGTATATAGCTGCAGCTCGATGGGTATATGTATAGGATTTATTTTCTTGGCGATGTAGGAAAAGAATAAGGACGGATTCGCGCTTGATTATACTTAAAAAACGAATTACGGATTCTATAAATATTATTTAACAGCGCTCCGATCTGCTCTCCGCGAGTCAACTGAATTTCGACAGCCCCGAAACCCTGCACTCACGCCGAATAAACCCGACAGCTCCCCGCTCGATCCTGTTGTATATCGCGCGCGACAAGTTCGCCGGGACTCTCGGGTAACCAGTTCGGCGCGCGCGCGCGCGCGAATAACGGAGCGTATAACACACACCGTGCGCGCGTACGTATTCCGATCGATCGCTATCGCCGTCTCGGCGATTGACGCGGCGAAAAATCCCAAGCCCGGATGTATCGAGCGCGTCACTCGAGAGCCGATTAGATTGCGCGCGCGCCGATTAAATCGACGAACTGACCGGAGATCGGCTTTTTATTAGAGAAAAATACCTTTTGCATCGAAGGGGGGCTTCAAAAACTTTGTCGTACCACCAGTAATCTAATGCGCTCGTGAAAAAAAAAAAAGTTGGACGGAGGAAGTCTCCGGGACCGTTACGACTCGCAGCTCATTTTCTTCGTGTTACACGTGTATTATACCGCGCGGCAGGATTGACAGGGGAAATAAAAAGGCAAGCCGGGAAGTGTACTCGTTAAAGTTAATGATCCATCTTGAAAGCGAGCGTATTTATATATCCCTGCACCGGCAGCCGTAATCAAATCAGCTCGAATGACTTTTCGGCCGATGTAATTGTACGACTTTCACTCGGCGGAAAGTGCTCGAAAATCACTGAAATCGAAATTCAGTTCAAATCTTCTCAAAATAAAGTCTTGTATATTAGCCATCGCCGACGTCTCAATATCGAGCCGCTGAAAGAAAGCTCGCCGACGATCCTAATCGATAAAAACGCCGGCAATCAAGAGCCGTCGAGCTCGCTTCCTGTCCTCGAAAGAAGCGCGCAATTTATAAATTAGATTTAGACGAGGCGCGTTTCTTTTGCCCCAGGCGACGAACAGCGGCGATCCTCGTCACCGTCGTCAATTAGCGGATTCCGCGAAAGGCGGCCTTTACACCTCGGGGGGGAAAAAGCCGCCGAGACACGGAGACCCACATATCGCGGCTTTTCGCCGAACGCGAGCGAGCCTCGCGCCGGTTGTAAAAGAGTGGGGGGGGGGGGCGCCGAGAGAACGCGGATTTATGCGGGCGAGAACGGCCTTGCAGTCGCGTTAGGCGTTAGGGCCGGTACTTACGGATGGTTACCGTCGGCGTCGTAAATTAACTGCCGGCGCGCCCCGAAAGTTTTAGTGCCACTCTGTCCTCCCCCTCGTCCACCTCCACCTCCTTTTCTGGGCTGCGTGAGAGAGAGAGAGCCCGAGATGTTCCCTGGACGGCGCGCGCCGCTCTCTGCTCTCTCCCGGGGAAGTGGTGTGTTTGCTACATTAGAGCCGCGATTTGAATATCTGTGATTTAGGATAGACTTTTACTGCTTATTAGTGCAGGCTGCGGTAAGAAAAACATATTTTTTCGAGCTTCCAACCGATCCAGATATAAATTCGAATTTATTCCTCGACGGGCCAAAAATGTACACTCCGTCATTATCGAAGGTCCGGCAGCGTGTCCCTCGAAAATAATCGATTAAGGCCCCGGCAGACTGATCAATTCAGTCGTCCCGTCGGGCAAACGATCCGGGACTGCTTGTCGGTTCCCCCCGCAAATCCAGTACGCCGCGAGTGGATTTCCTGCTCGCGCCCCGGCTTCCTTTCCAGTTTATCTCGCGGCGTCGTGTTATTTAAATTCGCAATCGCTCGGTGGACCTTCGTCGAGTCGAATCAAATCCCCCCGCTACGCGCTCGATTAATAAAATAATTAGCCGGTAGGAAGGGCCTCCACCCACGCGGACGAACTGCGGAGCTACGCCGGGATGTAGAAACGCCGAGGTGTGGGATCGCGACGCGGGAGGAGGAGGAATGTTAATGAAGGTGCCTGGCCGGGGAAAAAAGGAGCCCGGGAGGAAAGTTCGTCCGGGCGCGTTTTACGCAGGTTCTTGCCTATAATGCACATTATTTCACGCGGATTTAAATTCACTTAATTTCTCGTCTCCGCCGGGGTGGACAAAAAGCTTTTCGTTCGGGGATCAATATTTTGTCGAAAAATGAGCGGCCGGGTTACGCTTCGCTCGCGTTTGCTTTTTATTAATTTCGCCGATGGGAAGTGGGAAGGTGATTCGCGCGTTTAAAAAGCCAAAGCAGCTCGATGCATCTCGAAAGTTTTTAAATAAAAGAATACTGCGCGCAGTCGTGGATCTACTTTTCCTTCGTTTATCATTTGGCAGTCTAAAATGCCCATCAACCGCGTACTGTTCCTTTTCCGTAAACAGTTACGCAACCTTTCAATCTCTCTCTCCAGCGATCCAAAAAAAAAAAAAAAAAAATAAAAATAAAAAACAAGCCAGCAAGCCCTCTCAATTTCGCAAATAGCTCAATCCAGAACGACGCCCGTCTCTCCTCTCGGGAATCGCCTCCCTGGGCAGCTGCGCGCAATCTGCCGGAGCCGGAAGTGCAGTCGCGTGCCAAGTGGTAGCAGCCCGAGGTGCGCGCACCTCTAACGTATCGAACTAATTGCTCTCCGCGAGAGAGAGAGAGAGAGAGAGAGAGAGAGAGAGAGCTGGCAAGTGGTTCGCGAGCTCACGTGAGAAGCCGGCAGGCGAGTTCCCACAGTCGCCGTGGCAGAAAGGGGCGACCTTGACGCCGAGAGCGCGGAACGATTGTTCCGAGAGGCTCTCTCTCTCTCTCGCTCGCCGGTAAGTAGCAAGTGAGAATTAGAGGGTAATTGCGCCGAGCGACCGCTGGGAAAAAAGGTAATGCTCCGCTTGCGACCGACTGTTTACTTAGCGAAATCGCTAAAGCCGAGCCGAAGCTGCCGGCCGTAATGTTATGCTGCTCTCTGTAAAACAAGGGCACAGCCGTCGCGGACTGACGGAAAAAATCTCCCGGGAATGCTCTAATTTCGAGTGCTTCTAGCGCTCCGCTGTCGTTAAACCGGAGAAAGAAACGTTTAATGGCAGTGTAGTGCTGTATTGTTGAATGTTGCTGTTAAGCGCAAAGTAGCTACGTGTTGTACCAGCCATTGAAAGAATTTTAGATAGTTCAAAAAATATCGCCGACAACTCCGACAAAATTTAGCGTTTATCAATAATTGAGAAACTCGGCCTTCACGCACGACCCGAAGGACCCGACGAACTAATGCCCGAACAAACGATCCCGCGGTCCCCCTAACAATCACAAATTGGACGCCCATTCGCTCGCGACTGCTCCTCGAAGCCAAGGCGCGTAAAATACATATCCTCCCGCGCCCAGCGCCGTCCTCCTGGAAACAAAAGAAAGCCAGCAGCGGAGGCGAAGCTTCTCTCGAGAACTCCGAAGCGTTTAAAAAATATCGGCGTACGCTCGGGCGTAGAAGTGCGCGCGAGCTGCCGCGCAAGAGGCTCGGCTCGAAGTATCAGCTCGGCGATCGGCTTTGGCACTGGCTGCGCGGCGATAGCATCATTAACCCTGGCGCGGCTCTCGGCTCGAGAAGATCTTGTTACGCGATATCGGCTCCTCCTCCTCTCCTTTTTGGCCGGGCTGTTCTCTCTCTCTCGCTCTCTCCCACAATGGCCGCTAATTAAACGGGGAGACACTGCGCCGCGATGCGCAGTCGCGATTACTTTGTCTTCGGAGGGCCCCGGCGCGTCGCGGGGCTCCGAATTAATTGGAGCCCCGCCAGGGCGCGAACCTTAATCAGCCCCCCAGATGCGAGCATTTGTCGCGAGGTACAGGGAGATAGCGGCTAGGAGCCCTGCAGCTTCTGCGGGGAGCGATGTACTACGTTTTGCTCTCTCTCTCTCTCTCTCTCTCTCTTGTGTGCAGGCTGCACTCTGCGCGAGAGAGCTTGTATGATTTGTTGCGTTCGAGGGATTATTTATAAGGCGCTGCTTATTGAGATTTTGCCGAGTGATATTGTTTCGGCGCGACGGATTGAATTTTTAAAAAGAGCACGAGTAAAACGGGTTCAACTTTATTCCGGAATGAGTTATTGTTTTGAAAATAATAAGGCTCGGATAAAGAATTCGTTGAATATTTTAAGTGAGTAATAAAAATACCCTCGGAAGTTTTGTTTTAAGAAATATTGAGTATTTTTTTTTTTTATTTTTTAGCTGCTTACTCCGCGTTAAAAATGTACCTTTTTTGCAGTTAAGATATGCGTAAATGATAAAGCAAGCTGCGTCTGGGGCAAAAAAGGTATTAAAAGCATTATCATCGAGACTCCTTGAAGCTAAATGAACCGTGATTCCAGTCGATAATCAGCGCTTATAAAAATCAATGAAAACACAAAAAAAAACAAAAAAAAAAAAAAAAGAATCGCGGCAGCCGAGTTTCCGAGGATATGCCCCGACGTTTCCAGCGATAAATAATTTTTTCCGTCCCCTCCTCTCCGTGCAAAAACGTCAAAAGCGGCAAAAAGGTGCCACTTAAAGCGAGAGGGTAAAAGGCCCGAAAAAAGCCGGCAATCCCAAGGCGTATTACTTAAACATTAAAATGACTACATTGCATGCTTCGGTTCGAGGAGGCGCATAACCGGAGAGAGAACGTAAGCCGTGCACTAAAACGTTCCCTTCAAAACGGGCGGGCGCGGAGAATCCCCCTGGAAAAAGTTATGGATCATCGAGAGCGCGCCGCTCGAAATTTATGGAAGCGTAATTCGCCTTAAAGCTCGATAATTATAAAAATGCGTCGAAAAGACCGGAGGAAATAATTGAAGATCCGCGGCAGCGGCGGCGTCGGCAGCAGGAACGGCGCGCGGCCGGACTTTTTCCGAAGTTGAGCTGCCACGCCTGAAACCGAGTGCGCAAAAAGTGCCAGCCGGGAGAGAGAGAGAGAGAGAGAGAAGGAGAGAACCGACAGACGGACAGAAGAAGTTTCCTTCGCGTTCCGCGTGATTCGCACCAGCGGCGACGCGCCACTCTCTTCACGTCGCTTTGCACGTATATGGAGAATTCCGTACCAGCTGCTCCGGAGCAATAAATGTTCTTCGTTGGCTAAATTATACGGAGCTCCTTCTTTCCGTACGGATATGCGTTTCGACATTTTTAAATAACTTTGCACTTCGGACAGGTTTATTTGGATAAGCCTAACGTAAAATGAATAACACGAGAAACTATATAGGTCTTCAAAAACTATCGGACCCCCCCCCCCCCCCTGATTCGCGGAAATATTCATTTTCGTAAAACATGTCCGAGACAAAGGTTTCATAATTTTGATCGGGGAATCCAATGATGGGCTTTACTTTGACCTCTGGCGTGACCTTGAAGGTCATTTGAAACTTTTGTTTCAGATATGTTTTACGAAAATGAATATTTTCGCGAATCAGGGGGGGTCCGATACTTTTTGAAGACCTTGTATACATAAATGCTTCTTAGATCGATTGGAACAACATCATTAATTCGCCGAAACGAAAGATCAATAAACTCTCCATAAAAATAACGCAAGACCGCCGGCGGAACAATCCGCGTACAACCCGCGCCGAGCTCACTCGGCCAATTAGGCGAGTTTGCGCGATCAGAAAGCGGTTAGCCGCGTTTCGCTCGCTCCGGACTGCACGAGTCCGTCGTCGCCTCCGTGAGAATGTTTTCATTTCGCGAGCCGCCGCCGCGCTGCACTGCACGCGCTCCACTCGCGGGCCGTCCATCGAGGCTCGACAAATGGTTAGGAGCGCGGAGAGCGCATTGATCGCCTGGAATTCCCGTAAATTTCGCGACGGAAAATGGAGAGTAATTGCTAATGGGAGAGGACGTCGCGTCGTCGTCGCCGCCGACTATCGCCGACTGATCGATTGCTCGGCTTTTATTTTCTTACCGCCGCGGGGGTTTAATCGTTATCGGTGAAAAACGTCGGCCTGCTCGTCGTTTCTTTAAATAGTGATAACGTTAATGATTATTTGTTTATTGGCAGCCTTGTTACCGCTGGGATTTCTGGAAATAAAAAAAAAACACACACATTTTACGCGCGATAATAAAGTTTTTCTTGCGTAATTCTTAAGTGGGTCGTCAAATGGCCCGTTTAAATCTGAAACAATAGGAATTACTACCTAGTTTTAGTGTGTTATACATTATTAAGCGAAGAAAAAAAAAACTATATACTTAAATTTGAATACCCTCCTCCGAACGTACACTAAATCATCACGAATTTATGACTACAGAACAGACAATAAATTCAAGTAACCAGTATAAAAGGCTTTATTCTCTCCTCAAGTTTCCACTTTCTTTGTCTCTGAATTACATAAACTGATTTATCTGCCGTATTATGCAAAAGGCCCGGGATAAAAAAAAAAAAAAAAAAAAAAATATCACCGCGCGCGCGCGCCTCTCGATATTACCTCTGATTTATTCATTATAAAAAGGCTCTCCTCTCGCGCGCGCGCGAGAGAGCAGCGCAAACTCGTCCTCTCGTCGATCCGGCGGAGTGATCGATTAAAAAATAATCGAAGCCCGTAAATCCGAGCGCGCGAGGAGTACGTCGATAGCAGATAAACTGCTCCCGCCGGCAATAAATACATCGTCGCGCGGCGCTCACAATAAATACGTCGCCGACTCTATTCTCGCGCCGTTCGACAGGTGTACGTATACGTGTACGTGTGTGTGCGCCGTGCACGTATACATACTCTCCGCCGCGCGAGGGAAGCGAAGTTACGAAATTGTCCGAGGTTGCGCGCGCTCTCGAAAAACAGGTGTCCGAATCCGATATTCATCAGCTTTAACGATATGGCGCGTGATTTAGTGCGTCGCGCTGGAGGAGCCGATCCGCCAGCCTCGCGAAGCAGCTCCGCCGATTCTTGAAAAGCCGAGAGCGAAAAGGTCAGACTCGCCGTGGATTCATTAGAGGCTCGAGAGTCGGCTAGTCTTCGCGCGGATCGGATTTATCGTAACGTTTAGAATGTAAACTTTTTTAATGCGCCGAAGGCTTAATGGACGTTTCAATGCGAGGCTTATCGTTAAAATTACCGGTGATTCTTTTTATTCTCCTGTTTATTAGCTAAGGTGGCTCATTTACATGGTTCTAGCCTTTACGTTGCGCGCCTCGGAGCGCGAGGTACGGCTGAGGAGTATAAATTTTTGTTTTTTCTTTTTTTTTTTTATCTTTAAATTGCTTGAAAAGGCAATTGCCTCTTCGAGAAAAATCTCCCGGCGTCGATTTCAAGTGTTTCAGTTTCTATAGAAACTATATATGCACATTTATTTCGCAACCGATGCATTCGATATGCTACTTTCGCTAGTTAATAATATACTTTATAAGATTATTATTCTCGACGATAATTATGATTGAACAAAACTATTTTAAGATTTATAATTTTACCAACCTTACTTTTTTCCCCAACAGTCGTACGTGAATCTAGCAAAGAAATTCCGTCTAGTCAACCAACGCAGCAATCGCTAAATCCTCAAAAAAAAAAACAGCCGCAAGCAAAAGCTTCGCTTCGCCAGTCATCTCGTCCAGTCGAAAGAGAAACGAACGACCCAACTTCATATAATTACCCGGCTAAGCGAAAGATGCTAATCGCCGGTAAAAGCAGTAGCGGCCCGGTCGATAAATCCAGCATCCAATCTCAATCTAATCGGGCGGGATAGCGAAGCGGGCGCGCGCACACGGTAGCTTTCTCGGAAAGCTGCGGAGCGCGCAAAACCACCGTCGCCGGCTTCCGCTTAGGGTTTCAGAAACGATCTTCTCAGGATTGACGGGATTCCTATATATACCTACCTGGAATCAACGCCACGGGATTTTATCAGCGCGTATCCCTCGGTGCTCGAATTTCAACCGAGGCTGGCACGCACACCCGCGCGACGCGGAACGTCATTTTCTGCCCGGGCGAGTGTCTGCACGTGCGTGAATGTGTATATATGTATATATAGCCGCGGCGCACCGACGGCCGTCGAAGACGCTGGTGATGGAGCGCGGATGATGGATTTATGATGCGTATTTAAGTTTACTGGATCAATAATCTGGAATGCGATTTGAACTGGATTTAAGTGTGACTTTATAGTAAATAGAAAGTTATCGGAAAATAAAGTCCGTACTCTTTGGTCGAGACCAAAGTTAGAATTTAATTATCTCTGCGAACCGGCATTTTTCGATAAGCTTTTTGTTAGTAAATGCATTAAAACCGCACAATATTCACCATAGAATTGTTCATAACAGATTGCTATCCTGAAAAAACCTTGTAGAATCAAGAAAAATTCAACGCACTTCTTACGATTACTGAATATATCGCATTCCAATTAACGCAGTCTTGCCGTTCTATCATAATGTTTTTTCCGCTTGAGTATGTCCATTAATATTTCTTGTACGCGATAAATAAAGCTATTTGCGAACCTTGAATTATCAGATTAAAAGCTGTACACAAAGCTTTGCATCTAGAGAACTATGTCCAACCTGATAATGTTGATGCCGGAGGAACTCATCGAGCGGCAAAAAATCCGAATTGATTATTCATCGAGCATCGACACAACGGCTTTATACGCACGAAGTCAATCATCTCTTCGGGCCGAGAAAACGCCGATCGAAGGCCAAAGTCGCGCGTCGTCTTTGACGTCGATGTGGCCAGTCGCGACGGGCATAATAAAAAAAAAGCGTCCCCTCTCCCTCGAAAAATGCCGCGGCGATGCATCGTCGATCGTAAATTCCCGTAGAAAACGTAGGAAAATCACTTTGCTCGAGTTAATCGGCTTTTTATCGCTTTCTCCTTCGGCTCGGCCGCGGAAAAATGGAGGAGGCAAAGGGTCGGAGACAAGAAGAGTGAAAGAGGATGAGAGCGTTGTATCGTAAGAATGAGTTCATGGCAATCGACTCGTGGTATAATAAACTTTTATAATCGCTGGCGTTTTCCGTGCAATTATTATAATCATAAAAACATTAATCGCGTAATTTTGTACTTTTTTCTTTTAGACACGATGATCTGCTTGTTTTGATGAATTACTCTAATACGTATACATTGGATAAGTTTCCTCTTGGTTTGCTGTAAGAAGAAAGTTTGGTGCGTAGAAATTAAGCACAAATTAAGGAAAAATTTGTTATCAGGGCTAAAGAAACAGATAGTTTACACACAGTTTACGTAATTATTCTGAGCACATGATCTCAAGACATACCGCAAGTTAAGTTTAAGATTGCGTAATACTACTCTATTTACTATTAGGTAAGATTTTATTCTGCTCTGATAAAAAATTATTTTCAGGTAATAAATATTTCGGCAAAGCTGGCAATAGAAAATGCACCCGATCTTTTAGCAATTGCAACTAAAAGTTACCGATTGAATCAATAGTTCGGATTTTTCAGTAATTAAATTAGTTGCGAGCTTTTCAGTGTAAACCCACTTCAAGAAAATCGTTTACCCAACGACCAAAGAAATCCCAATAAAAAGGCAAAATCAGAAAATCAGCCGTCCCCAGAGCATAAAAGATAATCCGAGAGCAGGAACGATCTGCGAACTGAATTGCAGCATCAGCAAACGACGTCGGCGGCAGGGAGTTGCGCCTCCGTACTTAGGGTCGCTTTGGCGATCGGCCCTCGCGGCGGGTGTGCTCGGCATTGTGATCGCGTAATTGTAACCTTTAGCAGGCGATCGCCGCGAGAATAAAACCGGATCAACTCTCTCTCTCTCTCTCTCTCTCTCTCTCCCGGCGGGAGGTTCAAGGAGAGGCGCAATGAGATGCTGCCGCCTCCGATGACTGACTTTTCCGCGCGGCGATCTCCTTCCCCTCTAAGCCCTGCTAATGGAGCTCCGTTGCACGACGGGCGCTAAATTGCGACCGGTACACCGCACGGAAATTCAATTCTCCCCGACACCTGTTTCCACGCGTGCAGCGCGCTCCGCCGAGATTTCTCGCTTTCGAGTAAACAAAGAGGAATCGAGAGCCACCTTGGGGATCGGGATTTTTCTCGGCTGCGAAAGGCGAGCGAATCGACAGCCGCCTGATCTGCCTTGAACTTTGCCTCCCGAGCTGCCGGGAGTCCATTAATCGGTTAGCGCTGGAAAAAAACAATCCTCGGGCTGTGTACGGTTTACCCGAGCCGCTCGCATCCGCTCACGTGCAAGAACGGGTGCGCGAAGGTGATTGTTCGTTTCTTTTAAGCGCGTTTACCTTGTTTTGTCTCTCGAGTGCGATTTGTACGCGAAGCCGATTTTTCTTCTTCACTGAAAAAAACGATCCTCTTATTACAAAAGGAATCCGCCTGTCAGAAGAGGAAATTCTTCTCAATATTTGTCCTAACGGATTTCCTCTTGTGACTCACGGAAAATCCTCTCTAAATCAAGTTGCATGATCGCAAAAGGAAATCATTTTGAACGCAAATCTATTTTCAATTTTAAAAATTGATTTACGAAAAGAGAAAATCAATTGGTTACTAAAGGACTTCTATTCGTAATAAAAGGATTGTAATTTTAGAATTAACACGCTAGAAAGTCAAAAGGTAAAAGGCAAAGAGGAAAACAGCTTTTTCAAAAAAAACCCCGCCAAAGGCGGGGAGTACCGGGGAATGGGCCCGAAAATATGCTTTTTTTGTAACCAATAAAAATTATATTCTCGACGAAAGGATTACATTGCGAGGTGAAAAAATAAGTAAAGACAGTCCTTTTGTGACTAGTACTCTTGTACGCAAGAGGATTGATTATGAGAAAATTTTTATTTGCTCATGAAAACTATGATTTTTCGATTCAAAAAGAATACTTTATTTGATCTGAAAGGAAAAACTTATCTATAATGAGCGGATTGAATTCACAGGAAAATAATTTCCGTATATAAGAGGACTCTTTTTCCGAGTGAACGAAACTCGAAAACGAAGCTCAGCGAATACCCGGAGCCGATGGCTTCGACTGCAAAATCATCGGCGCATCTGCATGCGCGCCTATGCTCCTCCGGCACGTGCGCGCATCCTCGCGGGGCGCACCTTGAACTCGTTCGGGGCCCGGAATCGACGTGTACAGGCGATCGACGGCTGCGGCGGCGGCAGCCACGCGACGAGGATGACGAGGCCGATTCGCGCGACGCATGGAGATGACGCCGAGAGATGGGGTCGCCTCGATTTAGGCGCGAGACAGATTTATTTCCCACACTTGGGGCCCCGAGGAGCGAGCGCGGCCGAGCCGAGGAGGCAGAGAGTCATTGCCGGCGAGCCCGACGCCACGCTCAGCGCCGTCTACTTCGATGCGCAGCGAGAGTTACACGAGGCTGAAACTCTCGAGAATAAGCGTTTCGGCGTTTCGACTCGAGTTTGATTTTGGGATTAATGTGACGCTCGAATTTCCGTTTGAAATGGTTGAATATTTTGAGTTTGGGTAGTAAAAATATTTAAGAATTAATGCAAACCGGAAGTGTTTTAAATGAATATTATAGCGTTCCCAAAATTGTAAAAGCCTTTATATGTTTAGGATTGTTGAAATAAATTTTTATAAAAGCTTGATCTTTTTTCCTTCGTCCACAATGTAATATAAAAAATAATACAAATGGTAGCGGCAATGTGATCTAATGAACATTATTGTTTTCAATGAAAAATATTTATCTAGAATGAAAACGTTTAAAATTCTTAGTTCTGAGATATTATAACTCAATCGTTTTAAATTAAAGGCATAAATTTTTACTTTTTCACCATTCTTCAAAGTAATGCCCATTCCAAAATGTGAAATACGCAGAAAATGCATAAAAAGGCACTTTTCCTTGAAAAAAAAACAACCTCTGAATCAAGATAAAATATAAAGTATTTTTTCTCGAACAACCTTCCCAGAGCTCAAGCTCTAAAACTAAAAAGAAACTGCCCTTCTCTTATCAGCGGAGAAAAAAAACTCCTCCGCTCCATAAAAGCGACGCGTTAAAAAAGAAAAAGCTCTCCTCGTCTCCGCGGCGTCCGCCTCGTGTAACAGCGGCTGCGGTGGCTCGAGGCTCGGCGCGTGCAGGACGTGATTGTGTCGCGTTCCTCTCTCCCCTCCTCGGCTCTCCCTCTCTCTCTCTCTCTCTCACCGCTCTCGGTATCTCGCGGCTCCCTGTCCGTTGTTCGCGACTCCTCGGAGGCGCACCAGGCCTCGGCTCTTTTTCTCCCGGGCGCGCGTGCTCCGCTCTCCCTCTCTCTCTCCCACGCCACGGACGCGAGCGCGCGCGCGCGCGCGCCGAGATGAAACGGCCGAGCGCTCCCACCGCCGCCTACTCCGAGAGCGCTGCTTCTTCTTCTTCTTCGTCTTCTTCTTCTTCTTACTCTCTGCGCCGTTCTCTGCCTCGCCGTCGTCGTCGTCGTCGTCGTCTTTTTGCGAACGGCGAGAGAGAGAGAGAGAGTGAGATTATCGTGCTGGTCTTGCTCCTAGGAAGCGCACTTACCTGCGCTGTTAGAAAGGGCTTTTTAGTAGGGAAGGATTGCGGGACTGATTGACGCGAGGCTAAGCGCTGGAAACTTGCCGGGAGAGGAGGGTTTTTAACGTTCTTGCGCTTGATTAGCTTTGTTTGGGCGAGGGGCATAAAAGAGACTTTGAATTTCAGGAATTTCTGCGAGCTCATAAGATATGCGTCAATTTCTTTAAAATGCACGAATTTCGATAAAATCTTCTTTTCTCCCTTCAGTTCGCTTTTCGACTTAGAAAATTAAGAAGAACAGTGTAATTGCGCGGAATCCGACCTAAAAATAAAAGGCTCCAATTCCGAAAGAGGCCGGCTCCTAAATTAGAAAAAAAAAAAGTCGGCCTCGCCAAGTGCGGTAGCATGTTTTATTTATGAGCCCCCGAAAAATAATCAGTCGACCGCTCCGCATATCTAAAGTCCGCTTATCAGCGCGTCATTACGCAAGGCGCCGCCTCTCGCGATAACCTAATCGCAAATATCCGCGCTCGGCTCTCGAATTCGCGACGATTGCGGGACGCTTAGACGCGAAAGGTGTGCGAGGAATGCGGCGCGCGATAAACGGCCGCCAATTATTCCCGCTCCCGAGCCGACGGGAAGTGTAAAGGAGACGATCAAAATCGTGGCAGATATATACACGTATATATAGACGAGTCGTGAAATCTGCCACTATCGACCCGTTTTTTTTATGAGGTCTAGTTAGGACTTCTATGAAGCTATGAATAATATTTATGCTGATGAAGATTATCCCTTGTGAAGGTGTGCGTTTTTTATGTAGATTTAAAGTCGTATATAATATATTATGTTTTATGATTTTGAGTTAAGATATTGGAACGAGTTTAAAATGTTAAAACTAATTTTTTGCAAATTGCCTCTTTTATTTGATTAATCGCAGACTCTACTTTTTGTTAATAAAGATAAAGGTGGCCTTTAAAAAAGGTAATTTATACTGCTGATAAGAGAACATATATGATTGCGTTACGTAAAAGCTGTAATTAATAAAAGCAAGCTGACATTGTAAATAAATTGACTCCAAATTAATTCGTATCGAGTTAAAAGTACTTTATTTGAAATCAATCCTCTAATTTCTCAGAGTATTAATAATAGCTAGCCATTCGCCTTGCAAAAGCAAAAAGCCAAACCTAGAAATCCCGACCAACAAGTATCCCAAGCACAACTAAAGCAAGCCCTGCTCGCGAAAGCACATCTAAGCCGACTCCTCAGCCGACATCTCCCGCTCGGCAGCCAGCGTATTATTACGTTGATTCATAGCCTCGGCAGCGACATTAGCCTCGCGAGGGAGTATCTCTCTCTCGTTCTCTCTCCCGGCGACTGCGGCGGCAAAAAGAGAAGGGCGAGAGCGACGCTTACCCGGTATGCAAATCGAGCCGCGTATCCTTGCAATTAAGACGCGAGGGCCACTTGCGCAAGCCGAGCTGGGTGGCGGGCAAAAAGAGAGCGCGCCTTTGTTAATTAGGTGCAGGGCACCGCCGGGGGGATTAAGAGAGCAGCGTCTTGAATTTAAGCGCTGACTTTCGGTTACCGAGTAACCGAGCTGCTGCTGCTGCTGCTGCCGCGCGTCTTGTTCGGGCCGCTGTAAGGGGCTTATAAATTCGAGGGGTCGCAGAAGAAAAACGGTCAAGGGTTGCCGATGGCTTTGTACGAGCGTGTAGCCAACTTAATTATTTATGGAAGAGCCTTAATTAGGGGCTTGTTGTGCTTTTTCGAGAGGAAAAACAAAATTCGACTGAATAAAACTTGCGCAGCTGAATATTGAGAAAAGAGAGAAAAGCATTTGTTGATTGATTAAAGTAATCAGTAATTCTTACAAATAAAATAAAAAAAAAAGGAATCTTTTCACGAATATATCATCTGAAACGTTCTACAACTAATACCCATACATTACCATCAATTTGTACGGTACTCTCATATCCATTATTCTCAAATTAAACCAAGCCCCTCGTCGCATCAGAAGTGCCCCTCTTCGCGGTTCGAAAAATCGGCTCGCCCGTCGGTCTAATCATAAATTCATACCCCCGGCGTCGCGCGAGTCCGCGCGTCCAGTCCCTTATGCAAATACACTCCCGGGGTGCCGCGTCGCGCGGCTTTTCTCGCCACGCGCGCGCGGCCTTATTTATAAAGAGTACAGTTCCCCCGAGAGAGAGAGAGAGAGAGCGCCACAATGGTTATTGTTTCAGCGCGGAGGGAGCCCTATTTATGACACATTATGCGATAGCGAGCCGCGGTGGTCGCGGGGCCCATTGTCGGTCCCCGATGCCAGCGACGATATCCAAGCGGCACACTGCATAAATCTCGGCCCGGGAGCTCTCCGATCCGCTTTGTGCGGCGACTCGACAGAGAGAGAGAGAGAGCCTGGGTGCTTGCGTCTTACTCCGAGTAGGCCGAGGATAGATGGATATGCGGGGGGGGTTCGCTTTTTTCGACTATGATATCGAACGCTTTTAGTGGCTGATTTCCGATCCCTTGTCTCGTCGAAACTTAAAGGCTTCATTTGAAAAAACGGTTCTCTTATTACAAAAGGAATCCACTTGTCAGAAAAGGAAATTTTTCAAAAACTTTTTCTTCCTCGAAGTGTCGTTGAGATTATCGAGTTTAATTTTGCAGCGCTTACGAACTGTTTAACAGTTTTTTTTTCTTTTTTTTTTAAACTCTAACTCGCCATCAATTTCGGACGAAATTGCGCAAGAAGAGCAGAAGGAAGCTGTTCTCGCGCTCGCAAGATTTTTATCTCCTTACCTCGGCTCGCAGGTGGTCTTATCGAAGGGGTTAAAAAGCGGTTCCTCTGCGACCGCCGCCGTTCCGGAATAAGGGCGTAAATAAGGTCCGGCACCTCCGGGCGAAAGAAAGGACCAGATCTCTATCTCGAGCTCTCTCGGGCGCTTTACGACCTAATTAAATTATGAATTTCGCCGCGGCTTGTCGCTCTAGTACCTGTACGTAACCGGGCGCCTGTTTTTTTTTATTTTTTTATCTCGCGGGGCCGAGTCTACGAGTCGCACTTTATCTCGCACACGGCGCTGTGTTCTCTCTCGAATTGGCCCATTCGTATGCGGCGGGTATTGTGCGGATGTAAGCGGTTCCCGCAGTCGCGCATAAGATCGGGAAAATATCTCCTCGGCCGCTAATCTTTTCGGCTGGGAATTGCCGATCGCTATCGTTTAGATTAGATGTGGGCTTAGGAGCCAAAAGCGCGCCTTGCGCAACTAATTTCCTCTCGCTTCGGGGCCCCGATTATTTGTTTACTCCGGGAATCGTTTAAATTAATACGCCGGTAAAAATTCGAAAAGCCCGATTCGATTGCGCGCGGTACACGTGTTTTTTCTTCCATTATACATATATACCCGAGATGCGAAAAGGCAGTCGGTCGCAGGCCGGCCATTTAACGATAAAAGAAAGCATGTACGAGAACGAACCGCAATACAGAATTTCTCTGTATATATACGCTCCTCGGCCTCGAATTTCTTTCGATCGTTAAGCTTTCTCCGTATACGTATACATAACCCAAGCCGAGAGATCGAAAAAAGGCCCGGGCGGAGATAAGAAAAAAGCCGGCAGCGTCGAACCGCAGAAATTCACGAGAAACCGCGGCTTTCGCCTCCTCCTTTATAGAAGAAAAGAAGAAAGAAGAGGCGATATCCCCCCCGGTTGCCCGAAAAAAGAGGAAGTCCCCCGTCCGCGCAGGCGCGCGCACCTGCGCCTGATTACGATGATTAGGAGGGTCGTCTCGCCGCAAGAAAGGCGCGGATTTTGATACGGAGCCGAGTGTCGTCGGAACGAATTCCTAATTTGGCGCTCTCTCTCTCTGCTCGCGCCGCTACGGGAAATTTGTGCGCCGCCGGGAGGAGGAGGAGGAGGAGATAATGATAAGTCGACGTAATAAAAGCCGAGCCGAGGAGAACCGCCGAGGAATAATAGCGCCGGGCAACGAGTCAATGACACCGTGTCTTTGTGTACCTTTTTTACTGCTCGACGAAGGTACACAATGTAAGGCGGCTGCGCGTACTTTGCTATTTAAGGAGCGCGACTCTTGGAGGCTTGCTCTCTCGGCTCCCCGCCTTTATGTAATTCACTATTTTCTAATTTGCGAGCCGAACAATTCCGCGCTACTTTGAGGAAACCTCTATACGCATCCGAATCTCGATCTAAAAGCTATCATTGTCAGCCGTCAAGCTTACGGTAATCCTGTTAAGCTCGAAATTTTTAATTCGCTATAATTTACTAGATGCAGCCTCGTATATAACAAAAGCTTCTCGTAAAGAAATATTCGCCGAGCCGCAAATAAACATGTCTCGATATCGAATCCGCGCAACAAAGTCCCAGGCCCCAAAAAAATCTTGGCGCAGAGAGCCGCGCGCGCGCGCGGCCATCATAGGGCATCAGCCATAAAACCCGCATCGGACTGCCTCGAGAGAGCGAAGCCTCAAATCGTCCGCGGCGCTTTTTATTTCGCGCTCCTCGGCTCGGTCGAAGCACCGTAATTTATGGGCCGCAAAACTCGCCCGTTGTCCGTTTTTTTTTTTCCTCCCGCGGGCCGAGAGACGCCGCGCGACATTGATATCGACTCGCAGTCGGCCGGGGCTGAATCATAAAGCCCTGCATCGTACGGCCGGCTTTTCTCGGGCTACAAGCTCCGGCTCCTTTTTTCCTAACGCCCCCGTCGGGCCCACGCACGACCCGAGACATGCGCCCAGTCCTGTTGTTGCTCGAGGCGGTTAATAAACTGGGAAATCAGCTGGAGGCTCTTGAGATTTTTGGGACGCTTCCGGCATGTCGTCTTGTGTGGCAAGCGGAGTGATGAGATTTGTGGAATTTCGGGAGATTAAGAAAGAGCGGGAAAAGGAGGAGTGAGGCAATGACGTAGATAGTAGTTGTTCTATTTTTTTAGAAAATGTAGGTCAAAAGTCAATAATTTCTTATAATTGTAGTATCTAAGTAGAAGGTTAATTAATTTTAGCGCCAAGGCTTTCATTTAGAGTTTTTAGCTAATTATGTATTACACTCACTTAATGCGAATTAATAAAAGTTCCATTTGCGTAAAATTCAGTAATTGAAGCGCGTGACTGCGGAATGATTCATCGAAAAAACGCAAAACAAAAAAGCAACAATCCTGAATCACCTCAGATTTCCGGACATTTCAATCCCGACCGCGGAGTATAACATCCATACATTTTCGGCGCGTGGGTGTGCACCTTCGGCGAGCATTCGTCATCTTCGTTTTTTTCTTTTTTTTGTCTCGAGTGAATTACAATTGCATCTACAAGACCGTCTGGTCCACGTAACGAGGCGTCCGACAAACAATCAAGGAGCTTTGATCGATTGAGCTTCCGACGTGCGTCGAGCGATGCGTCGTCGCCTTTGCGATTTGCATTAAGTTACGCGCAAGAAGATTCGCGCTCGAGCGCACATTAGCCGAAGTAGTTCCCCGCGCCGCAAAAACGGCCTGCATTAGAATTTGCAAAAAAAATTATTGCATATGCAGGCACTGCGCGCGCGCGCTAAATGTATACCATTAGCGCTGCTTTTAAGAATGGAGTTGCGTGCTAAGAATGAAGGACAAAGAACCGAGTCGCATACGTATGATGATATATATTTCGTTTCGAATCTGGAGCATTTGAAAGATTTACAGAGTTTGACAAAAAAAAACTGTTGAGGAAATTTCGAATGAAATTTTATAAGTAAAAATAAAAAGGTTTTTTACCTCGAACTGCATAAAAACATTTGTAATTAAAGAAAACGTCTCACTTAAAAAAAAGGACAAAAACATAAACTTATTAGATTTCTTTCAAAAACGACAATAAGTAATACCACAGAGCGCCAAGCTCAAAACGTTAAAACGGCCGCGGACACGTAAGACGAAGCACACCGCAGCCGATCGGTGCGCGCGCGAAAATTCCTGCCTGCCCTCCGGCGCGTGACGTATTTGCACGCTTGAATGAAAGGCGAACACGCGCAGGGAGGGATTTCTAGACCGCTGGCCGCGCCGTGAGTCACTTTACGTCAATGAAAGTCGCGCGCTCTCTCTCTGTCTCGAGCGCGAGTTATATATTAACATGCGCGATACGTGAGAAGCCCCACCGTCCTCATAACCAATGAGCGGGATATTCCCGGAAAGAGCTATGCAGAAACGATGCATTAGAATGTGCCGACTGTCGAGAGCCATTAAAAAGCGTGAGTCCGAACGGCGCGCGCGGAGCTGACCGGACGTCGGGATTGAGCAATCTCGCGCGATTTTGAATCATCGCGGTTTCGCCGAGGAGATCGATCGTTTTCTCACTGCGTCGACGTATTTGCCGAGATACGGTTGATCATTTTTTTTTTTTTTTTTTTTTGGGAATTAGCCTTACCTCTGAGGAATGTGTCGCGGTTTTTATTATAGCTGTTTTAAACAGATATATACTCCCTGTGGGAAGTTTCATCATTATTTTTGGCCAGCTCGCCAATAATTCCCCAATTTCGTTGTTGAAATATTTGTCATAACAATTAAAATTAAAATGCAAATTAAAATTTTGTAGGATTAATAAGTAAATGTAGAATGTAAATGTAGATTAAAATTTTATATTTAAAATGTGAACATTTTTCGCCGATACCTTGCGTAGCGAGCAAATGCGTATATTTTTGGTACTTTTCCTCGCCTACTTTCCGCACACGTAGCGTAATACACTATTTCGACGCGAGTGTGGAAGTATTAGTATTCAGAAATAAATATGTTGCAGCTTGAAATCAGTCGGCTTAAAAATAATGGAGCTATTGAAATATGTGCTCCCTGCAAGCTAAAGGTTTAATTTCTTCTATCTATTTATCGGCAGCACATAGAGTGTGAACTGAATGTTTAGAAACGGTAAATCTTTTACTTTTTCTTGGTTTTATTATAAATAAGGAAAAAAGCTGTCTTCTTCCAGCAAGACGATGTGAGTATCTAGGTTTTATAGTAGATAACTCAAAAACTTGTTTTAGAATTACCGCAGAAAGAACGAAATTTAATCCAAAGCACTCTTAATAATTATCATGTTGGGTCTTGCTACCAAATAAAAGATTTTGCTCATTTGATAGGTCTTTTAATTTCTAGCTGTCCAGCCATAACATATGGTCTTCTCTATTCTAAAAATTTTGAAAAGACTAAGTATAAGAATTTAATTATAAATGATGGAGATTTCGATTGCGTAATGAAACTACCAGAGTCATTACAAAATGAGTCATTAATAAATTATTATAATTATTATTATCATTTATTTATTATTGTTATTTTTTATTATTATAATTGTATTATTATCTATTTTTATTTATTATTTATCAATCCATTTTATTATTTAATTTCATTATTAACATCATTTTCTTATTATTTTCAATTTCACCAATATTTCACCAAGTTTTTAACGGAAACTGTGTCATTTTTAGCAGGGTCGTCGGTCAAAAACTAGGCCAGTTTTAAAAAAATTCGCCAAACACTCGTGAAATAATGGTGAAAACTTCCAACAGGGCGGTAGAAACTGGCGAGCCAAGAAAATTTCTCGTCAAAACGAACGATGTTTTGCGCGTTAAATTTTAATTTATAATCCCAAATAATAATGCAAATTTCGCGATTGCCCCAATAAAGTATTTGCACGCGTATAAATTATAAGAATTTCTCGGAAAAATTTCATCTCGAGCCAGACGTACTGCTATACACGATTTATCGCGCCTCGCCAACAATAAATACACATCACAATTAGCCACAAATTTATAGAGAGAAACTTTATATAAAGCGGCATGGATATTTACACCAAAACAACACTCTTAAATCACTCGAGAGCCAATAATAACCCCGTTTCTCACCTTTACGTAACTTACCGGCAGCGCGCGCGGCAGTAGTTCGCTCAAAAACTACGGACCCAAAGAAGGAGCGACGGCTGCTTTGGCGGCCTTATACCGCCCGGTAGACTTCGACGTCACCGTAGTAGCGATCACCTAACGACCTAATCAGCTGCCTCCCTCATTTTCCCAGGCCGGGCGCACTCAATTTGCTTAAGTAAGAAGCTCGTTGAGGGCCCCCGCCAGAGGCGGAGAAAGCCTTCGGACAATTTTCGTTTAATGCGGGGCCGGGATTGCGCGCGCGCGCGCCTCATTTTGTCGCGAGAGCAGCACGTGTACGGCAGCTCGGCGCTAATTAATTTGGCCGAAAAAGCAGCGGCGACGGCAGCAGCCTCGGGAGTGAAAGTGCCGCGCGGCGCTGCGCTGCGATGATTATTTCGCGTGCTCTTGTTTTTCGGCCAGATTCCCGGCCGGACGGCCTTTCCCTCGAATTACGCGCCGTGATTTCTTCGCTCGCCGGTTATTGAGACGTATATCCTTTTGCACCTTTTTTTTGCGAGTTTTGTTTTTGGAGCCGTAAGTAAACGGGGAAAGAAGACGGGAGAGGCGAGCTGGACGGTATTGTGCTTTGCAATGAATGACGTTGGTTGCAGATTTCAATTTGACGAAATGACTAGCGAAGAAAGTCTGGTAAAAGTAATACGAAGGCTGTAATTAACAGTTTCTTTAAAACAATTAAATCAAAGTCAATAACATTCCTTTTAGGTGTGAGTAAAAACTATTTTTATTCACATGACAAAACTGTTTTAAAGTATAGACGTCATGAGTCAATTAGTGTATGTATTATAAAATTAATAGTAAGAACTAAACTAAAAGCTTTTACTGGCAGTTTAAATATATTTACTTTGTAGTAAACTAACAAAAATAAGTTTTAAATTCGAAAATAAAGAAAAAATTCAACACCTTTTAGCAGCAATCTCGCCGAAAGACATTGTCCAATATCCTACTTAACAGCATCATCATGATCGTGTAACGCAAGCATTATTCGCCTCTAAACCGGTCGTATACGGTAGCTTCCGAAAAATCCGGCGCTTAATTACGCGTATCGCAATTTTCTGGCCCCCTCGTCCTTCCCCCTTCAGCGGCCTCTTAAATTTCTCACGCTTCCCTCCGCGAAAGCAAGCGAGCGTATAGCCCAAAAGCAAAGAATACCCGGAGAGAGAGAGAGAGAGAGAGAGAGAGAGAGAGAGAGAGAGAGAGAGAGAGAGGAGGCCGGGGAGGAGAGCGAAGCGCCTCGGGGTCTTGCCTCCCGCGAAAAAAAAAACGAGCAAATCCCAGAAATTAAGCGGTCGGACCCCGAAATAATACCCACCGGGGTTCGCTCGCGGTGGAATTGCAGCGTGGGAGAGAGAGAGAGAGAGAGGGTCCCGGAATTTTTCAGCAAATAGCTGCTCTGATTGCTCGAAAATGAGAGGAGCTGCCGCGAGAGCGGGGCCCGACACGCAGAGCTACTTTAAAGCGTCTTCTAGCGGCTGAAAGAGGAGAGACGGCCGGGACAGGGACCAGCGATGAAAGTTAATAATGCGAGGGAGAGGAGAGCCCTGAGCGAGATAAACGGCTCGACGGAGCAGAGAGTCTTCTTCTGCCGGGATTCTCTGTTTATCTTGAGGAATATTTTAAGGGAGATTGTACCTCCTGGCGGCTGAAGCATTTTCTAAGCTATTGAAATTTGCAAAATTCAAGCGAGGATCGGAGTAAATGCGAAAAATATATCGATATTGTTAAGTACTTTAACGGATCGTTTATTCGTGCGAATTATTTTTAGATCGATATTTTTAGACATGGTTTCTCAATAATATTATTGTAACAAATGTGCTTTTAAAGCAATAAGCTTACCAAATTAATGAAGCGATTGTGGCTGTACGCTCTTGAGAAACTGGATTACACGTTAAAATAGCTACTACATTGAAGAAAAATCGAGAGAAATGTGGAGCCGAGCGCGGAATATTACCTAATAAAGGCACTTATTCATTTGAAATTCAAGTTGAACAATTCCGCAATACCTCCATACCGACCTAAACGCCCGTAATTAGATGCATTTACTCGGCAAACAAACGATTTCGTGCGATTCCAGCCTCGAATAATGGTGAATGGCTCTCTGTCTCTCTCGGTCTGAAAAAAAAGCTCTCTGGGAAAAAAGATATGGAAAATGAGCGGGAATACGAGAAAAGGAGAGGCCGCGCGCGCGGCGTTGCACACGTTCTCCTCTCTCGGCATTTGCATAAAAGTGCGCGCGAGCGCGATCTATCGCGCCTGCACGCGAGTCCTCGTAAATTCGAGCGCTCGCTTGCTCGCCGATCTTTCAGGAAGAATGTCCGAGTAGGCGCGAGAGAGCCCGCAAAAGCGGGGAATTCTCCGAGGCCAATCGAGCATAAGGCATGCAATTTACAAGCGCAATAAATTCACTTTCGATTGCTCGGCCGCTGCTGCTGCAGCGCCGCGATTTATACATTTGCGTCTCTCGGAGAGCTAGACGATTCTGCGCTCGTTTTCTTCTTGTTTTTTTTTTTTTTTTTGTTTTAGACCGATATAGGCACTGAAAGGCTCCTGCGCTTGTTGATAAATCAGCGCTTTTTACGGCCGGATTCGTTGCAAATCTTTTCACAATTTTCTGTATTTAGTTTCTAACGGTCAGCCTTCTGAGGTAGCGGTGTTTCTTTTAGCAATTTATAAAGTCTTGTGGAAATGTATTCCGTCTGAGTAAATAAACATGTTAAATATTTTCTAATAAACGTTGTACTACACAATTTACTGGCAAAATAAAACTAGTTCTCAAAATAACTATACTTCTTCAATTAAAAATTTCCCGCCAAAATCTACATTCAATTGCAACTGCACAACGTCTACTCTTACTAAAAAAAAAATAAAAGGCATCGGTCCTGGCAATCGGTCGCTGGCTCAAATCGAGCAACGCCGTCGGAAGCGCGCGACAATCGCCAAACGGGCCGCTTATCAGAGTCCAAGGCTTCTCGCGCGGGATCTCCCCTCGCTCGCGGAAACGCCGACGGTGACAATGAAAACGCGGCGCGACGCGCGACGGTCCTTCATTGTTTTCCCAGGCCCGGGGTGAGTCAGGCGTGCCAATGAGAGCGATCGATCGCGGGCCGGCCCGACAGGCGCGGCCGCGCACGTAATGCAACGGCGAAGATAAGGGGACGCGGCGCGTGGCTAATCGCGATCGCTGACGTGACTGCACTCGCCGGAAAAAGAGAGCCGCTTCTCTTTTTTTAACTTTTGTACTACGAGCACTGGCGTCGTTGCGCTGTGTTTTTGGACGGCACGACGAAGGAGCTGATTCGTATGCAAGCTTTATATACAGAGATTTTTTAGCGCTGCGGAATCCTCGTCGAGGGCAAGATTTCGGTAGCTATTTACCGAGCACTCGGTGCCCCACCGAGCCCCCAATTCACCGATAAACGTTGCCCTCGGCTCTCGGAGCGCGCAAGTGCACATCTGAAAAAGTCGCTCTCTCTCTCTCTCTCGACATGAGCGCAGAGCTCGCTCCTTTCCCGGTGTTTGTTTATCTCACGCTCGATCTCTCGTCCGCGCGACGGCGGCGGCGGCAGTATCCATCGTAAAAAAAGGGGGGGAGGGGGGGCCGAAAGCTCCATCAATCTATGCTGAGCGCGTGGCGTCAGACTCCGTTGACTCACGACGCGCGCGCGCGCGCGCGTGGGCGCACGCGAGAGTCCGGGCGAGTGACGTCACGTCCTTTCTTCGCTCGCATATAGAGGTACGCAGCGCCGTGGGAACCGCTTCGGCCCCGCGCGAGTGTATACCTACACTACGTTTCCTGGTATAATTAACCCGAGAGCGGCGCGAGCGCCGCGCAAACGGATCCTTTATACATCTCGGGATATATATGTATATACGTGTGTGGAAGCGTGTGAGCTGTCGGGGCGCGCACGCGCGAGAGCAAGTGCGCGCGGCTTTTGCGCTCCGAGGATGGGTGCTGCAGGGACCGAAGCGCGTGGATCTCGCGAGAAGCGTGTGTGCGTGTTTTTTGTTTTAATGGAACTAATTTATTAATGGTTTTATGGGGATTGAGGTTTTTTGCCGGGGCTAAGTTCGTTCGTCGTTATTATTTATGAGGATTGGGCGCGGAAAATTAATAGGGAATTAAATGGATGTTGGTATTAAAAGAATTCCCGTGTATGGGGAAAAATTATTGCAGCGGTTTAAAGGCGAAATAGACGTTTGAATTAACTTTTTACTTTAAAACACGCAGATAAATAAAACTAAAATTTAAATACTTTCGAACAAAAAAAAAAAAAAATATCAGACGGTGTGTTTCAAAAAATTCGTTTCTGCAAAGAAATATTTTGAAAACGTCAAAAATCTTTATAATATAGCCTTAAATCTACGTAAAAAATAACATTTAAAACGAATATACAATTCAAGAAGCACAACCATAAATTTCTAATAAACCATATACGTCAAGCCCACCCGGCCCATCAATCACAAGGGCACCGACGGAGCCTCAAAAATTCCAATCGAACTCTAGAAACGCGAAGAAGCACCCCGCGCCGAAGGGGGTCATCTTCGCCGAGCGGCCGGCCAGAAAAATCGATCCCTCGTCGTGAGAATCCGGCCTGCGGAGCGGCGGCAATTACGGGAGCCCGATTAATAAACCCCGTGGCCCGCGGCGTTATAGATTAGCGGCGGCCTAGGAGAAAGCGGACGAGAGAGAGAGCCCGGCGGCTTAGATTTAACACGCGGCCGGCTACCGCGTCAAGCGGCCCGTCTAATTGCGGAGTCGGTCCGTGTCGCCCGCAGTGTAACTGATAATTCCGAGAGCGGAGCTGCGAGGGTGACGCGCCGAGCGAGACTTTCGCACGCTCGGGAGAGCTCGCCGCGAGTAATCGCGCGCTTGGTGCTTTATTTGCGCGCTCTCTCTCTGCTTTATGGCTGCTTGGGACTAGAGATGAAAAATTCGAGAGGTTGTTGGGTTTCGCGTTTTTTCAGGGGTGGTATGCTTAGATGCTGCGGTAATTTGCGCGAGGTGGTCGATGGGAAATGTTTTAGCGGCGTGTAATTGCTGGAAATTGAGTTTTAGATTATTTATCAGTGTTAAAATAATGAAAGCTAATTTTTGGAAGCATATCTCACTTTTTAACTTGAAAGTAATATTGTATTTATATTAGAATAATGTTAAGTTTAGTTAAACAAATTTTTAGTTTGTTTAATTTAAATATATTATTTGTTGGTTGTTCAACAATCATTACAAAATATCGGAATGTATCGTAAAAAGCAACAACTATAGGTAAGCAATGTACGGTTTGTCCTGGAGATGCACATTTTCAGTCATAACAAGATGTACATTGGGTTGCCGAACGCCAGGCGCTTCATCCGTCCGCCGTGAAGCTGATATTACCACTGCCTTTTTCTTTTTATGCGTCTACGTGTTTTTATTTAAGATGATTAAATAATTTAGTGAATAGCAAAAAATTACAAATGTTTAAATAGTAAATAATGTCATAAATAAATATTTAGTAAATTTCTTGTAATAATTGTTCTCAATTGAAAAACAAATTCCTTTTTTTTCGTGGATTAATTCTACCACATGTATAATATTAGGTATTCAATAAAAAGAAAATACAATAATATTCAAACATTATAGTTTCTACAACGCATAATTAAAAAATTATGCGTCAATAATTTAATTAATAATTTCACACATTATCCAAAAATAATAAATAAAAAATTAAAAAACAATCTACCATCCTTCCCTCTCGAATCCTAATTAACTCCTCGCAAACTCTCCTTTAACTTCTAATCCCCCTCTCGAAAACGAAGCCGCAAACGCTTATCCATTAAACTCCCGCGGCTCAGCAGTAATACTCCTCGGCGCATCTCCGCAGAATATTTGTTCTCCCCGTAACAGACAGCCGACAGGCCTCGCATCCCATAGCTCATTTAGCATCGGATCAGCAGGACGCCTAGAACTCGCGGCTTACATTACCGCTCGGGCATCTCTCTCTCTCTCTCTCTCTCTCTCTCTCTACTCGATGCCTGTCACGCGGCCCAGCTGCCAGCCCGTATCTGTTTAATTACCGCGCGCGACCCGTTAGAGGTGCCAACGTCGCCGCGTCGCCCGGCTAACGAGGATCGCGCGGCTTTGAGGGGACGCCGGGGAGGATGCGTGTCTACTTAGGACGTCAATTCCGCGGAAGCTTTTTAATGAAGTGCGTTCGCGAGCTTTCTCAAAGGAGGATTTAAGGCTTCGTTATACACGACGCTGGGATAATTGCGAGGCGAGAGGTGAGGACGTTGGCTCATTTTTTTTTTTTTTTTTTTTTTTTTTATTTATTCGAGGGGAGGTTCATTGACGCACGCGGATATGTGGATTTAAAGGCGGCTTTGAGCGAGTGAAGAGTCTGCTATTTCTGTATGTTGTATGAATGGGAATGCTGTTCATTCTCGGCAACCGTTGCCGGGGCTTTACCGGCGAGTTTAAATTAAAAAAACACGAGTAAATTAATGAACAAACCTATACATACATTCAAAATAAATGGACCAGCGAGCTCGTCAGCCTTCCCCTCGAGTACTTGGACCATTAATATCTTAACACTCTCTGCCGAGGACTTAATTAACCTTGGATTTAAAAAGTTTCCAAATCAATTTAAACATTTAATCAACCCTCGCGTCCCTCCCTTAAAAATCATTTAATTAATCAAAAAAAACATTCAACGCGCTCGTGCTTCTCACGAGCCAGCGAACGCGCCGTGAGTATCCCTCTCCCGCAATTTCCTCTTAAACGACGCGGCGTCCACGTATTTCAACCTACCAGAGATCGTGCGGAAAACTCGCTCGCGCAAAAGCAGCAGCTTACTCCGCTTAGAGCCTCTCTCTCTCCGGGCATCTCCCTGCAGTCGGCGCGCGTCTCGGGCCTTATTCCTCGGCGTGCATCTGGAGCACACCGCGATAAATCACAGAGAAAGAGAGAGAGAGCGGAGAGCCGACCTCTCCTGGGAAGCTCGGCTCCTCGCTCTCTCGAGCAGCCGCGATTTGTCATAGGGCAGAGAGAGAGGCGGCGTAATTGCTCGCGAGCAATTACCCCCGACGCGGTCAAATAATTATCGGCCGCGATCCTTTTTTTAGCACTCTCTCGCGCGCGCGTGGCCGCGACACCCCGGCGTAATAGTCGGTAATTATTTTATTAAGCCTCGATTTATGTGCGAGCGGCGCGCGGCTCCGTGAGAAAGAGAGGCCCGTGCCGCGCCGCCACTTTCTTTTTTTTTTTATCCGCTCGTCATGGCGACTTATTTTTTTTTTTTTTTTTTTGCTCCTCCGCCGCGCTCGGGTGATATTTGTTTACGACGCTTTCGAAATTAACAGGCGTTATTTATTACGTGTTATTATTGTAATGACGCGAATTGAAAATTTTCGGTCGAGGACCGGGGCTTTTAAGAGGTAAAAACGCGGGACGCCGCGGAGGACGAACGTGTACAGGCTCGCGCGCGCTTTTTCTTTTTGCTTTTTTTTTTTTTTTTTGTTGAATTTATTTTATGGTGCAATGAAAGTGTGCGAAGTATTAATTTTATACGAAAATTATGTCGTCGAATTTATGCTTGGTTAATTTTAAATAAGAGTTTTAGTGGCCGATTTAATGCTCCCGAATATTATCGCGGTTTTCTTACTTTAACACATGTTCGTTATTTCAAACAGTTTTTAAATTAAACTAAGTGGTTTGAGCAATTACTTAAAATTTATGGGTTTTCTTGTTTTGAAGAGGTTCCACGGAGAGGCGACTCTCTTTTTACAGTTAAAATTTGTTTGCTTACGTCGAAATTCCATTAACATTCAATGATATCCTCGGCCTCTCCTCAATATCAATTAAATAATTGAATGATCAAGCAACAATATAAACGATAAATCACGAGAGAACGTCCAGCGCGCAATCTTAAATCCCCATCGATAACGAAAATGATAAATTGCACACGAACGCACCGTGCTCATCTTCTCTCCCGGAGCAAAGACAAATGGTTAGGTATATATCAGAGATGTCCGGTCAAGTGCGAGAAAAAAAAAGCCGAGAGAGAGAGAGAGAGAGAGAGAGTCGCGAAGTCAAAAAAAATGAGAGCTGGCGCTGATAAGGCCGTGAATTTATAAGTTACGAGCCTTTTTATCGGGCGACTTCCTCCCGGTGATATTTCGCACCTCGGAGCCTCGGCGGCGTCTCATAAATTTAGACGAGTTTATTAATAAACGTCACAATCGTCCCCCCGAGATAACATCGCGGGCAGTAAAAATCTCGGCCGAAAATTTGACGGGCTCCGCTTCGCGAATGTATAACGTACATGTATATTATACGGGCCCATGAAGATAGCGAATTTATCGCGAGAATTCGCGATTCCGTCCAATTAGGAACTGCGGGCCTTTTCGATTATTATTATTATTATACATCCCACGCTATCTTCGCGAGTTAATAACAAACTGGCGAACGTTGAATCAGCCGCGCGTTTTTTCCCGTTGTATATATATACCACGCCGAGCTTTTTCGAACTTGATAACGATTGTTACAGTTTTTATACGTCGGGCCTCGCGGCCGTATCAGCGTTCTCACGTTCTCTTTCGGGAACGTTGTTTTTTTTTTTTTTTTAAAGGATGCGTTACCTTTCCGAGCTGGACGCGTTTAAATTTCTGGATATCGGTGCCGGAAAGTGTATTAAACGCGCGAAGGTGTGGCGCGGTGTAGGAAAAGTACAAAGGTGCACGCTATATAGAAGGTAAATAAAGGAGAGACGCGTCGAGGGCAAAAAACAAAAGCCGTAAAAAGAGGTTTAACGTCGCGGCCGCGGCTGCGGGCAGAATATTAAATTTTAATATAATGCGATATAAATGCGCGATAAAAATGCGAGAACGTAGGTTCGCAATGTCCCCCCGCGTATACTATTCAGATATGACCGCGGCAAAAAGTTGTTGAGTAGCCGGCCTGAAGCCGGCGTTTGCAATCTGACCGACGGAGGATCGCTCCGGACGCACGAGTCATTTCAATATGGAATTAGTTTTAGCGCGGCAAAAATCGTTGTATAATAAAGTCACTTCTTCGATTGCCGAGAGAGAGAGAGAGATAGCATCGCGATCCTTTAAGACTCTTAGAATTCTGATTGAGAGTTCGTCGAAAATGATTAAGTTTTTTCCCCGAGGGGAGACCGGAGTAATTTTCTACTTTTTCGTCGCGTCAATTCCAGTTCGACATACGCTTTTCCTCCTGGTAAGCCAGCTTTTGTATAAACTGTTCCGACGATCAGTACAAACAAATATAAAATCCGCGCGAGCACAAAAAGCCCTCTCCGACGACTGTTAAAACTTCCTCGAGCCCAACTGTGTCGTAAATAAAAATTCCCCCCGCAAAAAGCGGACACCTTCCGTCTCCCCCCCGCGGCAGCGGAGGGCATATTTCCATGTGCCCACGTATTATCCCTCTCTCTCTCTCTCTCTCTCTCCCGGCGCACAAAGCGCGCGGCGTCGTCTCATTGATATTCCAGGGGCGTCGTTCGGCGAGAGCGCGTCTATTCGGCGATGGCGGGGCACCACGCGGTGCCGATAAATTAGCCGCTCGGGAAAAACGAGTGTACCGGCAATTAGCGGATGCGGCCGCGCGACGCGGAATACCAAGAGCCGCCGAGTCCCCTCTGTTTTTCCGCCGCGGCCGCTTTACTTTTTCGCGCGATAACTCAGTTATGAGTTATATATATGCCTCCGCGGCTGAAATCGATTGTCTTTGAGCCATCGGCGGTCGAAAGGAGAGGGGGAGGGAGGGCCCCATTGTACGGAGGAAGGATTTATCGCGGGTATAAATTGCGCGCGCGGCCGGTTATATTAGGAGTGATTTTAAGCCTCTCGCGTCGCTATCTGATTCGGCGGCGCGAGGATTTATTTGCGACAGGGGGGGGGAGAGGTAAAAATTAATTCAAAAATTCATTAACTCGGCCATTGGGCTCGAATTATTTTTCGATTAAGGCGCTTATCTCCCGGCGTTTGGACTTATGCCATCGAGATAGAGCGCGGGGCCCTTAATTGAAAAATAATCTTTTATTCCTTCGGCTCTGTTTCAATAACGATATGCGCGAGCGCGCGCGCGCGCGCCGATAATTAATCCTTCGACTCGCGCGCGGGAGCCAAATGCGTAAAAGGAAAGAAAAAAAAAAGAAAAGAGAAGCAGCCCGGGGAGTGGAAGATAAGGATGATATAAACACGGACAATGCGAATTAACGAATAGAATGGTGGCCGAAGAGGCAGAAAAATAAAGCGACGCGAGCGGCGGCCATAAATAAGGCTTTATCACGTCGAACGGTCCTTTACGTTAAACGGCTTATAAGCGTTTCGCAATGAAACAAAAAGGCCCCGGCTGCTGCCGCCGCCGCTGCACCTGGCGCAAAGATCTGTACGCCCGCACAGATTGTCCGTAGTTTATGCGTCTGCTTATCTCGCGCGATATACGCAGAGGGGGGAAGGGGGGGGGGGGGAATACGCGCCCGAGTCTTGCTCCGACTTTTCCAAGGCGAGAGCTTTTGTGTGTTATTTTTTTTTTATTATTTTTTTTTTTTTTTTAATCCACTTGTAATGCACGATGAATTTATGTGGCTCTCGGTTTAGTAGAGGGATTATTTCTCTTAGCGTGTCAATTATAAAAATTAAATCAGGGTCTTTTCCATTATTTTTAACGTCGTCACCAGCTGGATGTAATGTACAAAAAATATTCTTTCGAAAATATAATTCTCGGAATAAACGCCGTTCCAAACATGCGCGAGCGCGCCAGTGGGAAAAATGAAAAAAATCGCTTTATCACGCGAAAGATATTCATATTTCACGCGGTGAATTCAAATTCAATAATAACGACGCTCCATACAAGGCCTGACAAAAAGCACCACGCCGGTCGTGTATACAGCGGGAGCCCATCAAGATCGGCGGTATATCCGCTCTCTCGGACTGGAAACGAGCCCGCACACTCCGCGGGGGAAACAACTTATTCGCCGGAGTTACCTGAAAACAAGCTCTTTTCCGCCGTGTCGCGTGGCCCTCCGAATGTCTTAATTATCGCATTAGCATATAAACGAGCGCGCGTTTCCAGGGAATCGGACTATACGCGTCCGGCAATATCGCCATATCGAGGAAGAGGCCGTATGCTGCCAGCCTCTCTCGGACATTAGAGGCTAATGTCTCCGCGGGGAATCGGGCAAAAGAAACCCGGTCGCCGGATCGTCTTTGGCTCTCGGCCGTTTCTTTTCTTTTTTTTTTGCGAAGCCCGGCCGCGATCGCGAAACGCCGATATATTTATGACGGCGATGATGTGTCTTAACAGCTCCGCCGCGCGGACACCGGGGAATTTTTATATAAGGGCAGGGAGAGAATCGGGGAGAGCGACGGGAACCGTAAGCGGCGATGAATAAATCATTTTGATCGATTGAAAGTCGTCGGATCCTTACATTTCAATGCGGCCCGATCGATTTTCATTGATATTCCGCGAATTATGTCGGTAAACCGTGCCGGCACGGGAATTGACGGAGAATAATGTAATGAATAAAATTATTAATGTCCCAGCGCGACTTTCGCCGCGAAAAAAAATTCGGAGGCTGCCGTCGGCCGTTGCGCCGCCGATGTGGCCTCGTAAATTACTCGACGAAATTACGCTCGATCACTTATTTCGCTCGAAAGCTCGAATTGGCGAACTTTATTACGCGTCGAAAACTTGATCGTTACGGGAAGGTTGTTTCCATTGAGAAGACCATATTTTAATACACAAAAATCGCGCGAAAGCTTTTCTATATTTTCATCCGACGCGTCTCAAAAACAAAGGCAAATTAAGACGTCGGGCCCAGATTTCCAGCGCTCAACGCCGGCCAATAAGCCCCACCTGACGGAAAGCGATACACCTTTGAAAATAAGTCATCTCGCGCGCACGTGGGCCTTCTCGCTGACTAAACAATCGTCGCGCTGCAGCGCGGCAGTCAGCTGGCGCGTGTGCCGGGGGGATGTGTATATAACGCGTTCGATTCCGGCGAAATCGGCGCGCGGATCGGGTTCCGCCGGCCGACGGCTACCGGTATACACTGCCGGCCATTCGATATCTGCGCGGCCGGCAAATTTTCGAGGATAAATTTGACCGCTACTGCAAGAGAGAGAGAGAGCGAGCGAGGCGGAGATAAACCCCCAAGCGCGGGTCGGCATGAATTTTAGACGATGGAAGAGGACGCCGAGATCGTTGGGTTGCCGATCGATAAAAGGTTAGATGAGTAAGGGGCTGGGAGGCTTTTTAGGCACGGATTTGAATATTCTGTTTCGTTGGGGTTTTTGGGAAAGGCAGGTATACAGATATTTGTAAGTATTTATATCGCTCGTTAATTTAGTATCAAAAATTAATTAATAAGCATCTTTCAGCGGAAGCATTTTCTCTCGTCGCTGATTAAAAATACAATCAAACGGCCGGGAAAAAAAGGAAACAACCAGAAACTATAAGAAGCTTCATTTGAATGTATCCTAAAAAGTAAGGCAAAGGCAGGAAGAAGCAATATCCCGCAGGTCCGTCCGACAGCCTCGACTCCTCTTTTTTTTTTTTCTTTTCTCCTTCCTTTTTTTCCGTTTCTCCCTCTTTCGTTATCCGCTGGAAATCAGTTGCACCCGCGCACACGCCATGCCTCACGGTAACGGATAATGTAAACTTCGAGCGACCCTCTCGACACAAAACGAGGATATTTCACGAAAGGGGTATTCCGCTGTGCACCGGGCGGAGAAAAAAAAAACCAGGAGGCGAACCGAACTATCGACCGAGATAAAGAAAATCGGATACGACGAACTTTCTTAATTAAAACGGTCATTTAAATATTATTAAGTTTTCGGCTTTGCTTTAATTTGATAAAGGCGCGTATTTTCGACGACATTGTTTTTCGTTGCCGTTGCTCGATGCGTGTTTATTTATAAAACACATTTTACGGAATGTCCAAGTTTTAAGATTACCGGACGATCCTGAATTCAATTCCTATCTTTTACAGTCATTAGACTAAAAGAAGTCCACAACTTCCGATGAAACAAGTTTTTAATCCAAATAATTGACTAAAATAAAATCGATCGCTCGAAAAAAAAACTCCGCACATATTCCGCAGCAGCAGCAGCTTCACTCCGAGCCGGAAACGTCAAAGAAAGCTCTACCTGGCCGTCTCCCACAGGTGTAGGAGGCCGGTCACGTTGGGGTCTGTAGGAGGGCTACCGCTGGGTCCTAGTCGCCCGATAGCGCCGGCAACACGGGCCCCAATTAAGGTGGCCGTCGTCGTCAGCTATCTCCCGCTTTCTCTCTCTCTCTCTCTCTCCCCTGCGGTCGTCGTCGGCGGCGGCGGCGGCGGCGGCGCTCGTTTGTACGAACGGCAGGCCCGAAAACGTCAGAGCGGCGATCGCGATCTGTCGCTTAGACGCGACGATCGTTAAAATGCCGGGGAGCGGGTAGCCTCCGAGATACGCTACCGTCCGTCAGTGCACGGGGGCTTTGACTCGCTGCCGCCGAAGTCCTTTCGGATAACGCTTCTCGCCGGGATCAACAAGCCTGCGCGCGCGCGCGCACAGGTGTGCCAGGGCCAGAAGCGAGCTTAACGGACGGCGTCATTATTTTGACTTTCTTTTGGGACTCGTCCGGAGCCCGGCCGCTGATCGGCTAATTCGTAACGAGGGACACTGTTTGCTCCGCTCGCTTCTCTCTGTCTCTCTCATCTGCCGCGCAGGGATACTTTTTATCAAGATTAGTATTTATAAAGGAGCGCCGTTCTCGCTCCTCGGGGGGACTTTACTTGGGATTTCTTCAATTTCGAGGCGCTGCGGATCAAATGCGCGGCTCGTAAAGAGGGGAAAATATGAAATTTCATTCTTTTTTAATTAAAATCATTGCTGATTACGCCGGGTGTATAGAGATTTTGCTTCTCCGTTTAATTGGCAAGATAAATTTATAATACGCGCGCGACCTTTTCGGGGAAAAAGATTTTTTTATCATCTCCAAACGGCTTCCAAAACTTTGAAAAACAAGCCGGAGCTTATTTCAGTCGCACTATATATAATACTCGAATCGTTTAAAAAAAACGAAATTAAAAAATTTTTCAAAAAGCCATAATCCAATTTCGCTCGCGACGCGTAAACGATAATCCCCGAAATATTCAGGGAACCTTCCTAGAAAGCACGTCCGATCCTCTCCCGCGAGCAAAAAAAAAAAAAATAAGCTCCCAAGCCCGAAACCAAGCTAAATTTCAGCCTCCCGCATTAATATTAAGAGATCCAGAGCGGCGAGCGGCTCCCGCGAGGGAGAGCTCCGCAGCCCCGGCCGCCGCGGCGTAATGTATTCATCCGCGCATAGATTCGGGGGGCCGGGCACTCGGGCAAAAAGGAACGAGACATCATACGCGCCGCGGCCTCTTAGTATGCAAAACTCGAGCGGATCGCCGGCGATCGAAATTGAAATTCCCGGGGTGACCCGGGGCGACTCCGGGGCGGAGAGCCGCTGCCGCCGGGATACGGGGAACTATTTAGGGGTAATGAGGCTACCCTTCCGAGCGGCGCCTAGCCGATATTCGTATATATATTACAGCTTGCCCGGTACGGTAGTTATCCCTCTCGGGCTATCTTTGCTCCGGATCAACAGAGGCTGACTTTCCGCTGACGGCGGCGACTGCTTTCTCTGTCGCGAGCACAGCCGAACGCGTTGCTTTTTTAACTACTTCAGCTGCTGAGCGAGCCGAGAGGGCTTCGGCTTTTTGAGATAAGGATCGATCGATTATCCTTGATAAGTTGCTGTTTATTTTCGGTAGCTTTTTGGGCGAGCCCAGCGATTCGTGCCTTCGTTTTTTCTTTACTTTTGAATTGTAAACGGTAGAAAATTCCTGATTTTCTGATGTAAAATCATACTCCATCCGAATTATATTTTCTGTAAATATTTACATCACTCTCCTGCTTGCGTGTCTAATTGCACATTTATATAATATTGACGCGCGAGTGGCAGAAAGTCATTAATTTCCATGCGAAGCCGGGGGAGAAGGCCTGGCTTACATAAATTCCTCGAAATAAATGACTTTTAAATAAAGGTACAAATCAGAATCAAAAACCGACGGTAAACATGATAAATCACTCGCTTCGTTATCCTTGCTCGCGGGCGCAGCATTACGCTCGCAATTACTCGCACTTAAAGCCTAATTTATACAGCGCTTTCCCGCGCAAATCATTCGAGAGCCGAGTGTCCGCAGAGAGAGAGCGAGAGAGAGAGAGAGAGCAGCTCCTCGCGCAGTTCACGACTCGTCCGCGTCGCTCCGGCAATTAGTTTCGTCCTTATACGAGCTCCCATCCATCTTTATTTCCCTCCCGACTAGGAGAATAACCAGAAACAGCCCACTCACGCTCATCTAAACAAATTAAGCGTCGCCGCAGTCCTCCGTCCGCTCGTTCGGACCGAGCGGCGACACGGCCCCGGATTTCAATTTACATAAGCCCCGAGGATCGGCAGATGCGTATATATAGTCCGTGAGAGAAAGGAAGCCTCCTCCCTGCTGCTTTGCACCCCGTGGAATTAACGAGCTCGTAAGTCACCAGGACGTGCATACATTAAGCGCGCGGCGATTTTTCCGAAGGCGCTAATTTTCGAAAATTCCGCCGACAGTTGCCTCCGAGCCGACTTCGCTATAAGCGTGTTTACGGCGAGAAATTTTTCGTGTTCCCTTTATCTCCCGGGGGGGGGAGGGAAGGTTCGCCGCTCTTCCGCGCCGTTGTTTTCTCCGGGCGGGGAGATAAGATAGGGGAACGGAGGTGGACGCGCCAGGACGTTTGAAATCCAGTCCGTGAATTGCAAATTAAGTTGTATCGTTGCGGCTGACTTTTTGGATGGTAAGGCGATATGGAATATTATCTGTGTGCATCGAGATTGAGGACGTATCTTATCCAGTTTTAAATTACCACTGCCAAGTCTTTTATCAACTGCTCTTTTATTATTTTATTTTAAATCGAAGCTCTTTTGCTTGATTTCGTCTGTAAAGATATATTTTTTTAAAGGTATTTAATAGTCATCGCCAGTTTGTGCTTATAAAAATTTCCCATCACATTATATTCCAAATTCAAAATTAACATAACAAGTGACTTTAATATTCACTTTAACGAAGAAAATGAGACCATTAAACCAACATATATGCAGAGCTATACAAGTTTCATAAACAGGCATAATCCATTAACACTTAATATTTATAAATTCTTCGGCGCTCGTCGCAAAAACCCTCGGCAGCGGGCAGCCACCTTTTTACCCGAAAAGTGAACCGCCTAATGCCGTCGTTAAAAATCAATCTGCGCGCATTAATTTTCTCACTTCCCCTTGGCCGCGGCTATATCTCGTCCCCGGAGGGCCCGAAAAATTGACATTTCAGACACGGCCCGCAAGTATACAATGAGGCAAAAAGCTCGGGCCCCCGCTCGCACTTGTACCGGTTTTTCGGCAAACGGGGGCCCCCGCGCATTGACATCTCGCCCGGGCTCCGTACATATGCATGAGCTTTCGCCCGTAAAACCGCCGGGGCTCATTTGATTCCTTAAGTACGTGGCAAAAAACACGGGGGATATATAGCCTCTCGGTCGGCGATCGTCGATTCTATATTAACGTGGCCTCGCGTGCGACGGGGGCTTCTTTCGAGGAGCTCGCTCGATCGCCGGGTCCCCCCCGATGACAAGAAGCGGGCAGGAATTCGAATATATATGAAAACGAAGGCCGCCGCGGAAGAATTTTTATCGACGACAAAATGAACGATAACTGCCGGTTAATTGCCCTTTGGGACGGCCTCGGGAGCCTTTCATGAATGCCGCTACTGGAGCTTCGGAGGCCTCTCCTATAAATTTGTCAATTATTTGTAAATAAAATTATGTAAGCACGGGGAAAGCTTAGGATGCACTTCGAGGACGCAATGAAATTGCGCAATGAAACTGAAGCGAAGATAAAGTTAATTACTTGGGTGTATTAAAATTCTTTATTTCAGCGTTTGTCGTTGACGAAGAAGAAACGTGGAAATAAAAAATATTCAAGTTTCAGTTTTAATAGAACTTCGCTTATCGAGAGTTTTCTAAATTATCAACATGAAGTCAAGGATAAATTTGAATTATTCTAATCCAGTAAAGCAAAAATCAAATTTACTTCAATATCGTACACCGTCGTCTCACATAACTTAAAAACTACTTAACGAATCTAGAAAAAGCAAGCAAGCATCGTCAGCGCTTTACATGCCGATAAAGCATCGCGGGCGGCCCTAGCCGAAGCTCTTTCAAAAAAAAAGTCGATCGCCGCGAGCTTGAAACGTGCAATTACAAGATATATATACGACGACCTGCGACTCTCTCTCTCTTTCTCTCTCCATCTCACGTCAAACGGAAGCGTGAGAACTCGGGTACCTCTCTTCCCGAGATTGCCTTCCAGCTCCCGGTGCTTGGGATATACGTTTCGCCGCCGCTGCCCCGGTCGCGTGCACCTTCTTTTTCTAGCGCGATTTTTAATTAAGACGCTGCTCGATTTTAGGGGAGGCGGGATCTCTCTCTCTCTCTCTCTCTCTCTCTCTCTCTCTCGGGATGAGTTAATTTGCGATAGGCAGCAGCTGCCGCAGAGGAGTTTTGCTCCATTTTTGGAATTGTATGGGTATTACCCTTTGGGGACGTGACTAGAATTAATTTCCGCGGCTTCGCCGCGCGGCGTATTTGTTTTGAGGATTGGGCGCTTCGATTCGCCTTTTTTTTTGGGGGGTTGCGAGAAACGAGGCTTGGATAATTGAATTTCATGATTTGGATCGTTAGAATATCGATAGGCCTATTAATACTACGAGTTCATTAGAACTGCCGGTCGAATACTTAATGCAATCCTTTCATCGACTAGATTAAAATCGTAGGGTAATGATACGGTAATGCAAGTTCATGAGATCTAGCTTTCTCTATGCTAAATTATACTTTGATCGTTTCGATATGCCAGATAAATATCTTATATTACGTTGTAAAAATTGCTAATTTTGTAATTTAAATAGTTAATAAAAAAACGTATAGTAGTTTATAAATTAAAAATATTTTTTTTTTTTTTGCGTAATAATTCAAGTATAAACAGACTCTTCCGTGCGAAATTCTTGAAATAAATTTGATACTTATTGTCTTTTAGTATGCGCGTAATCCACAAATAGTATGACCTCTATTGAATCTAAAATGATGGCCTCTTCTTTAATTGGGTTCGAAGTTCCTTGAGTCATTCGAGCGAAGTATGCTTTTTCAATGGGTTGCCGGCTGCTAATGGTTACGGACATTTTAGCGAAGAGGCTCGAATATGTTTTAGAAATAAAAGTTTAGAAATAAGTTAAATATCAAGTTCCGCAATTATCATTGATCAAATTTGTCCCAAATGTAGATAAACTTAGGCGTCAAAGAACGTTAGGTAAACTTTCGCCAAAGACAATTATCCTTTTACACGGGGATTGCTATAATTACTACGGGCTTACGAGACATATCGAACCGCAGAATTATGATTTCGTCCCCCCGAGGGAAGAGCAATTCATCAGTACAAAGCCAGCTCTTGCTCTAATTACCAAGCCTCTTTCAGGAGGCTTTAATCCGCGGTAATTTGTTTCCCGCAGTTAAACACACGGCGCAGCTGCTCGCGCAAAAAGGAAGTCCTTGCTCGCATCGAAACAAGCCGATCGCCGTGTACGTATCCGCACGCAGCGGGGAGAAAGAGAGAGAGAGAGAGAGAGAGCAGTCGGCGGGGACCGCGATCGCCCGGGCACGATTCGAAATGGGAGAAGTCGTGTGTTCCAACACGGAATTAGGCTTTATCCGCGGCGAATAAATTTCGAGCAGGTATAGAGTCCAATTATCCGCGAATTCCAGGGCTCCCTCCCTCGTTCTCTCTCTCTTTCTCTCTCTCTCTCCGCAAAGCGAGAAAAGAGTACGCGCCCTCGCGTGCTCTCATTAACGCCGAGCGCAAGTTAATTATGTCCCTGCGAAACGCGAGCGAATAAGCTTAAGACGGATCTGATTGCCGCGGCCGACAGAAAACTGGCGGCTCTTCCTTTTTGCCGCTGTGTTTTACAGCTTTCTGCCTGTTAGCCCTGCTCGGGGAAAAAAAATGCTTAATTAGTGTTTTATTTAAATTGACAAGCTTATCGGGTCGCGCGCGGCAGCGAAATTTTCCACTGTCAGCCGCGGGGGTAATTGACTCATTATAAGGCTCGGATTTTCGAGCACCGCCCGATAAGCGATGGCGTCCACTTCGAATATCCGCGCTAATTTTCGCGGTTAGCGGGTTACGTTAATTTTGGTTTCGTTAAACTCTCGGTTCACGTGTTCGAATTTGTATTTGAGCAGCGCCTCCCCGCTAAGCGCTCTAATAAGAGCGAGAGTCAAGCATCGAGGAACTTTTTTTCACGGCCGGAGATAACGGAGAGTCGAATGAGTCGAGGCTCGCGCGCACTCATTAAGGCTACTCACGTCCGCGCAGTGAAAGCTGAAAAATGAGGAATTTAGGCTTGTAGATTCTATCTATCCCGAGTAATTAATATAACAAAGATTGATTATCTGTCCTTGCGACAGTCGCTCGTCTAATATATGGTTCAAGTGTGGATTTTATTTTTTTTCCTAATATGTGGTATGCGGGTTTCTTGTCCGTGTATGCGAGAATGTTAATGTATTTTTTTTACTTCCTCCTAGAGGAAGCTTTGTGATAGTAATTCTTGGAGTTTTTCTAAAAACCTGTTATAATTATATTTTAAGGTGCCAGGAACAAGAATAAATCGTTTTTAAAAAATGTCTGATGTATGAGTGTGACTATAACTATTTTTTTTTTTGAGTAAAATGCTGAAAATTGAAAAAAATGAGTTTTCTATGGCGCACGATTACTGGAGTAAAAATGCTTCAATTTACTTGAAATTTTGGGAAAAAGTAGATCTTTTGTATCTTTAGAGCTGTATAGTTTTTCTGCACATGACACTTATTATGTCCAAAGATATTAAGGTTTCATTTTTTTTCTATTTTTTGAATTGCTATATCTCAGTGAATAATCGGTATTTTTAATGATCTATCACTTATTTTTTTCGTCTAACTAAATTTTCAAAATTAAAAAGAATTCAAATTAATGTATTAGTTTTTCTTTTTATTATTTTAAATTATTTATGGTATTGCAATTGTATAATATATATGTGGCTATATATTAGTATATTGTGGAACAAGTGCGGGAAGGAGGCTATTCCACGAGCGGGAAGTTTGCAGCACGAGCCGAAGGCGAGTGCGTGTTAGTCGTAGTCGAGTGTGCTTCTTCACACGAGTGGAATAGCTTCCCGCACGTGTAAAACACGATATTTTTTTTAACAAATGCATGAAAATGGTACTTTCGAGTGCTTAGAATACAATATACAAGATACATTTTTTGTTTTTACTCATTTATTTATTTTTGTTTAATTTTCAATCATTTTTGGGAATGAATTGGCGACGGTTCTTTTAAATTGAAGCGAGTTATTCGTTTTATATATAGAAAATTATAGCGGTAATATCGTCATTAAGTCAATTTTAAAAAACGAAAATTTATCGATTGATTCAACGGATTAATTTGGTAGATTTATCTACAATATCTATAGATTTTACATTGGTAACATCTACATTCTAATTCGAAGTATTTTTTAGAATGTACAAAGCTGTTACCATATTTCTACTGGATAATACATTTATTTAAATAATCCACAAGTTTGCATTCGCAACAACCCGAAATGCAGACTCCTCGAAAGCAACGAAGCAAAATAACAGCTAATCATCAGGCAGCAATTACCCCTCGGTAGTTTTCCACCTCCATCCGTTGCCCATTCGGGAATAAATACAACAATAAACGGGGCAATAAACCCTCATGAAAACCTCTTTAATGACACAAGCCGTTCGCAAAAAGTCAACAAAGAACCTCGGGGGCAAAAACTCGCTTCTCAGGCCTCGCACGCAAGAGAGAGAGAGAGAGAGAGAGAGTCCCTCCCTAAACCATAACCCATTGTCGCATTCATGAAATGCAAAGCCAGCCGCCGAAAAAGCGCGGCCGCGCACATATTGCGCGTTTATTGCCACGCAATTACAATATACCCCATTCGACGTGCGCGCGCGCTCGAGCACGCAGCCGTACTCGCGTGTGTGCCGTCGTAAACCTCGTAGTTCGTTTAACGAACGTTTACGCTAACTTTACGACCGAGCCGGGACGAGAGGGGAAATCAGCGAGGACTGACCACAATATCGCGAGCCGACCGGCCATAGTTGCGCGGTTCATCTTTTTCTCGCATTTTGTCTAATCTAACACGAGATTGGCTTTTTGCCGAGCGAGATGTTCGACCTGCAAATTGATATACGCCGATGAGCTTTTAGAGCTTCCCTGGGGCTGAACTGACGCTGAGAAAGTTCGAGGGATTTGTCAGGCTAGTACTTACATCGTCCATAATAACTATATATATTACTCCGATGTTATATACGGTTTAATTAAGTTTATTTAAGTTACCTAATATACGTGAAGATCCAAGAACTGCGACTACAATTCTCTCCGACTCTATCAGTTTCATATCACTTTACACAATATATTAATGGAAAGCCGCTACTTTTGCCTCATAATGAAAAGCCCGGCCGTCGAGCGGGTGTACCACCTAGAATCTCGGCCGTAAAGAAGCATCGTTATCGAAAATCTGGCTCTTTAAAAAGCAATATCTCGAGGCAGCTCAGTCCCGGAAAGTGTTTTAATAATGAATTACCCGGCGAGCGGCTTTTTTTTTCCCCCCGTCTCTCGGCAAGAAAGCCTCTCTCTCTCTCTCGCTCTCCGCACGCGTTTCTCTCCGCATTCCTCGCGCGCGCGGAGAGCGGACCCGCGGAGCGTTCCGGGAAAGCCGGCGGATATTCGCGGAGCCGAGCGTTTTGCGCCGAGAGCGACATCACCGATGCGACTTCTTGCGCCGAGGCGCGCAGGAATTAGCGGCCCCGGCAAAAAGCCCTCTCTCTCTCTCTCTCGCATGCGGAGATTCTTATCGGCGATTTGACGGACGCCACGCGAGCTGGCGAGCGCGCGCCTCCGATGAATTAAAGATTCGTCGGCGCAGGTGACGACGGCCCGAGCCTTTCTTCCTGCTCTTCTTGCGCTGCTGCTGCTGCTGTTGATCTTTAATTTTCGTTTTAGCAGTCGCGGTGGGGTGCTGATCGGTCGGGCTGAAGAGTTTGCGTTTTTGATCGCACGACGGATCTGTACTTTGTGAGATAAAGTTCAAGCGTATATAGTTACGAATAAAAATTGTATCTGTTAAATTTAATGTTATTCTTTATTGTAATGGATGTGCAGATGCTGCGCTTAAAGATTTTAATCAAGAAAATACAGTACTTTAACTTTGAAGAAATATCTGCACATTTTCCTTTTATCTCGAGATTTTATCATTTTTTTTTTTCGAAAAGCTGCGTATTTCCAAAAATTTACAATCAAGAAGACTGAAATTACTTACCACACCGGAAAGAATCATTGACTCAACATTGATATAAAGAGGATTCCCGATTAAAAAGTCAGTAATTTTCGAAAAAGGGGCCACACAAGCCGTTTTACAAAGGAAGGTAACAAAAAAAAACATCTCCCCACAGAGCAGAAGGCTGATGATCGTGTGCACAGTTTCGCGAGGGAAAGGACAAATCGTAAATCTTTTAATTAAAAGCTGTCTCTTTGGATATCTGCGGGCGTACAGACGTGAGCCAGATACCGTGAAATGCTTTAAGTTCTCTCTCTCTCTCTCGGGACTGGAAGATATAGTCGACGGGGCGAGAAAAAGAGGATTCCGGCTGTCTTTCGACGAGGGGAACCGGCTTAAGGTACCTGTATGGGGATTCCGAAGACAATTGAGGGATTAAAAATAATTTTTCATGAATATCTCATTTCGGCTATGCAAGGTCTTTTAAAAACATTTTTAAGATTTTTCATTCATTATAAAAACTCGCCGAAGCCATCTTAATTTCCGTTTTTTAAACGCTGCAAAAGTATTTTTTAATTCTTTGCAATAAATATTAAACGAGTTTCTTTTTTCAATGGCGCTTTCACAGGGACGATAATTTTCTCGTCAATCATCCAGAAAAATATCTTCAAACCAAACGAAATTTCAAAGGCCTCGAAAAACATCGACGTAAAATCTTGAATAGAAATCTTCAAAGTATTCTCGAAAATTCAATCAACCGCAGCCAAAACAGCAGCCCGAGCATTCGCGAAGCCCGACTCCTTAAAAAGCGAAAAAAGTCGGCAAGAATGCAAGATCCGGCAAAGAGTCTCGAAGGGCCCTAAGGCCTCGGGGCCGCCTCCTCCTCTCGGTCCTTTTTTCGCGCGGTTTTAAAATCGGCTCTCTATCCGCTCATACGCGGCAGCAGCCGTTCATAAACGGCGCGACGACAAGGACTCTCTCTCTCTCTCTCTCTCTCGGGCGCTGCAGCTGTTCCGTCAATTTAGAAAATTGCCCCGGGGGAGAGAGAGAGTAGCGTGACTATCGCACGCGACCGAACTGCACAACGAGTGCCGCGGTAATCGTTTCCCCCGAAGAGCGAATAATTCGGGGCCCCTCTAATTTCTCGGCCACGGAAAAGCCCCGCGAGTGCCACGCGACCGAGAGCGCGAGAAATTACAAGGCCTGGCCACGTGATATCGCATGCCTTCTCTCCGGGAGTGCAGCGGCGTGCGAGAGAAACGTTGCCCGGCATTTCTTTTTTTTTCTTATTTTTTTTTTTTTTTTTTCATGTACCGATTCGTCGGATAAGCGCATTTTTCGCGCGAATTAACGAGCTAACGAGCGAATGAACGGGGCTGATGCTGGACGGCGATTTTGAGAGAAAAACGACGTGTAAGTCGCTAAATCCGTTAATTTATCGTGGAAGCAAGCAGGGTAAATAAATGTATAATAAATTGCAGTTTTATACTTCGAGTTTACTGAGTATTGGGTTTTTTAAAACTGAATTCATTTAAATTTTTCATGTAATTAATTAATTCTCAAGCGGTGAAACTAGTATTCCTTGAAACATACTTTGTTAATTTGATGTTAAAAATATGCACTGTGCAGTGGGAAATTAAGTCAATTTCAAGTAAATTAGTAATAATTTACCCATTTAATACATTTAAGAGTAAAATAAACTAACAAGAAACACAGCCAAAAACATCAAACCCCCGTCGAATGATCAAAGAGCGCATCTAAAACCGGCAAGTTACGCGCGCATCGAGCACAAGCTCCGACAAACAATTCCGTAAATCAACACGGTTTAAATCGGCACTGCGCGGCGGCCGGCGCGCAGCAGCGGCAACGTATCCTCGCGTCGGAGAGGCAGAAACCTCAGAGGCAGCTCTCCGCGGAGAGTTTAGCGCGCTGTAAATACCCGGGAACTCTTACCGCCTCCCTCCCACCGCGCATAACTGCGCTGCGGCGGCTGGAAATTTCGCGTCGTTATGTATACTCGCCGGCCGTTGCGCAATTTATGCCCGCGCGTCCTTAACACCCGTACTTAAAGGCGTAAGCGCTGCTGCGAGGGGCCTCGCAGCATGACGCTCCTCGTCCGGCGCACTTCCGCGCAGACACCTACGTCCGAGGTCTCGAATAAATCCCCCGGCCATCGATCACCGGGGCCGCCGCCAAGTCCCCCCGAGCGCCTTACAATGCCTTTAATGCTCGACTCTTTGTACGAGAGGAGTTTGTTGTTTTTTTTTTTCTTTTCCAGCTCCGAGTCGCCGGTTTAAGACTGGTTACACCCACTGGACGGGGCGCGCGGCCGCTCGAGCACCCGGAGCTTCGGGCTTGCTCGCTCGTTTGGCTTTTTTTTTCGGACTCCTTTGTCGACGATTAGCGAAGGCCGCTTTTTCTGAGTCTTGGGTGCGAAGTTTTTGGTTTAAGAAGCTGAAATGCGCGATAAATACGCTTCGAGAAAATTTTGGACGTCAACTGCAGTATACACTTATTTTATGCAGAAAATATAATGACACTGATGGCCGAATCGCATTATTAAATTTTCCTTATTATTTATAAGCAAGATACCTCAGTCTAAAGCTGTAAGAGTTTATACAGAAATCGCAGAAAGTAATAAAGGCCGAATTCGCAGTTTCGCGGTATCCAAAGGCCTCGGCTTCGCCGTCACTTTCGAGAGAGTGCAACCGCTCGCGCGCGCGGCTCTCGCCAAGAAGAGGAATAGCAAAGAAAAAGCAGACGCCCGACCGACACTTAGTGGTTCTCCGCTTACGTCGGCGGCATCGCATGCAAACCCCCCCATCCGCTTCGGCCGATTCCCAAATGGTCTTACGGCTAAATAATTTAGACGTTAGCTCTCGAATCAAAAACTGCGCACGCGCGCGCGCGCGTTCCGCGAAACGCTTACACCGCATGCGCCATTACGCGCGCGCAATTACGGCGCCCCGCGAGAGAGATCGTAAAGGCTCCCCGCGCGCGGCGCGGACAATGTCCGAGCGAAGGTGCAAAGAAGTTGTGCACGAGGCGGTGTATATTTTTGTGGATTCGTGACCGGGTCGTGCGACGTTTAACGGCGCAGTAATTGCGCCGCTTCTGCTTCTAGAAAATCCCCACCGAGAAATTGCCGAACGTTTAGGCTTCTTTTGAAACCCGCCTCTGATTAGCGTAATCGTTTGATGAATCGCGCGGATAACAAGTGCCTTTTGCGCGCAAAAGCTTTTGATAAAAAAAAGGTTACTCTCCGGCCGTTGTTTTAGCTGTAACGGCGGATAAATTATCTAGGAACTTTTAACGAAAATTCTTCGCTCCGAGAGTTCTTCCGAGTAAAACTTTTCCTCGACCAGCAGCCGCTTACCGAGAAGACATAAATCCCCGAGGCCTCCCGAAATCGTCCGATTAACCGAAAAAGCCGGACTCTTTCGCCACCGTCGCCCGGCACGGACCGCAAGAAGCGCTCTCGGCGAAGGGAGAGACGAGAGCCGAGTCGAATTACTCTCCCGGCGTCCTTCCCTGAAATCCGGGCGGAATCATCAGAGCCGCGTCTGGGTTGTGCTTCTCGTGCGAATCGAATTTGCACCTCCAGACACCTATGATTCGCGCGTTTGCACAAGCCGGGCCGCGTAACAACGTGAAAATTGCGGGCGCAAATGAGCGGCTCGCCGGTTAGCGTCCATTAAGCCCGGACTGCCTACTTGCATTATATACCCCGGCGATTGATCGCGCGCAGAGAGAGAGAGAGAGATAGAGAGAGGGAGGAGGGCAAGTGCAAAGTAGGTGTTTAAGCCGAGGCCGGGGCCCCGATTTCGTACGGACCGCCGGCGCAACGCGATGCCTTGCTTCCCCCATAAATCAAGCGCTCAAACCGCATCGCTGATGAGCCCGGCAAACACGCCCCAGAGTGAGATGCGTTATGCGAGCCCGAGAAGGTTCAGCCTCGCGCGTGATTATTTTCGGAGACGCGAGGTGCGAACTCTTTTGCTCGATCGCCGACGCGCTCGAGAAACGTTTTCTCGAGAATTCTTGGGGGTGAGCTTTTGCTTTTCCTTAATTTTAATGTATTTTACTCTTGAAATCATGACCAAACAACGAGTTTTTAAAGACGAACGACTTCTCGGCGCGAGTATTCTGTAGTCCCAACGGGGAACGTTTTCGAAGCTAATCGTCCAAAAAGTCGCGCCAAAAGTCATCCGAGAGAGAAGCTGGCGAAACCCCCGGTGAGCCCGAATCAGCACGGATAATAATCCCCCGCGCACAAAGGAGATCCATACCCCCTCACAATGACGAGACAAAAGCCCTGGAAGCCCGGTACTTAGCCCGGCTGAATCGCCGGCCGCACGCTTTTCCCCGTGAGATATTCGTCCTCCCTTTGTCCCCCGAGTTTTTTGCGCCGCGCGACGCGCCCGAAGACGCGCACCGATTTTTCTCCCGGTCCGGCCTTCCACGAAAAAAGAGGCAAGAGCGCGGCACCTCCGGCGGCGAAAAACCGGGGGCGCCCATTGGAAAAAGGCGTCGGGCTAACGAGCTCGTCCATCCTCGGCAGGTCCCATTTAGAGCCGCCTTCCACGCTCCCATTGTCCTGTGAGGGGCGAGGAGGCGCGTGCGCGAGGGAGCCTTTTGTTGCACCGGTCATTTGCATGCCTTTGGCAGCTACGGGTGGCGAGTTTCGCGTGAAACTCGATACTCCACGGTTCTCTCTCGCGGCTCTCGGGGTTTTTCTGGAGGGACGGACCCGATGCAGGTGAGGCGCGCGGCTTTGTTCGCGGCGATCTGAAAAGCGCGCGCGGTTAGTGTTTAGATTTTTGATAAGTTAATGGGAGCAGCGGAGGTTGTATTGTGCGAGAAATAGATGACAGATTAAGTTCTGCCATTGTCGTTTCTCTTTGTACGGTAGTTCTTATCGCGTTCGAACAAAAGAACAGTGTCAGTTTTGACTTGAAGTGTTTTAAATTCCAGAGAGTAAAATTAATTAAAACGAACGGCTGGTATCAAGTTGTTATTTTAAATTACGTACGACGTACAGAAAATATTTCAAGCTTGAAAACTACATTTATAACATCGCACAATATATATAAAATACCCTTTTTAAAACAAACATCCAACGTCGTATACCTCTCAAGCCTCTCAACCCGAGCTCTCGCAATAATTTTTTATTCAATCACGTTTTAATCGAATAAAAATAAACGACAACCATGTTTGCCAGAGTCGGCGGCACTGACTTACACGAGCGCGGTATAATCGGCTCGTCGAGTTAACTCCTCGCGCGAGTTTAATGAAGATCTCCCCGGCGCGGAGAGAAAGGGCTCGACCTCTCGGTGAACTCCTGCCGCCGCGCGCGAAAGCGATTCATCGGGAGCTCGTTAACAGACGTCCGTCGTGAGAAGTGAGAAGGGAAAAAAAAAGACAAAACAAAAAAAAACAAAAAAATCGCGGCACCGAGAGATCGGTGAAAGGAAGATTAATCCCGACGCAATCGCCGGGAGAGAGAGATGCGCGCGCTTGTTACCGCCGATGAAACGACACAAAACTCGCGCGCCGCCTTATATCCCTTTTTTTCCACCAAATCAAGCCGCATAATTATCGAGCCCCCGATCATTATCGACCTCTATTTTCCTCGGCGCTAGGCAGTTCTTTTTTTTTTTTTTCCGCGCGCACTTTACCGGCGTGTGTTTGTACAACAGCTGGTTTTGTGAATACATCGTCGACGCGCGAAAATAGAGATTTCTGGAAGGAGACGCGGGCGACGCATCCAGGCCACGATCTGTTTTCTCTCGGCGCTGGAATTCGCTGCCTTTTACGGACAATTGCGCTGGCGAGCGCACCTTGTGTGTTTTTTTTACGGGTGTAATAAAATAATTGGGCACCGATCATTGCAGTGATTAAATTAATTCGTTTAATTGCCGGAGCTCGAGGCCGCTACGAATTCTAATTAACTTATATACACTTGAACGAGAGGACTAAGCATTATACATCCTCTCGAGCAACGTCCGCGAAGTAATGCCGCCAATAAAAGATCCTTCCGTCGGATCTTAATTTTCCTCTCCCGTCATCGTCTTCCACGTCAATCTCCCGTCCACGCCGTCTATTTAAAATAACTCGCCGGTTGAAGTTTCTCTCAAAGTCCGCGCCGACGAATTCTTACCTCGCGTCGGCATCTTAATTAGCACGAAATCCGCGCGTTCTCTCTCTCTCTCTCGAGGTAACGAAAGTATGGCTTCCCCGAATGAAAACATCTCGCACTTTCCGCGGAAGATCTCCGAAGCTCTCTCGAGCTATACGCGTCCGAACCGCCGCCGGAGCACTTAATACTTCGCGAATGCCTGCGCCTCCTAACGAACCTCGCCGCGCTTCGCTAACAATATGTAATTTAGTTTTTAATCGGGCTCGGCGGTGGTGGTATTCCTGGATAACTCGGATGACGGAGCGGCCCGCGACGTCGAGTTTATATATCGCAGTACGCGGAGAACGAAGCTTCCTATTTTTGCGATTTTTTTTCTTTTCTTTTCAGCGGAAGGTATATTTGATTTGGAGTAAAATTTAGTAATTGCACTTGCGACCGCGGGGTAACGAGGTACTCGATACGAAACTTCATCTCGGCAATTTTCGTAATTGGCGCATGAATAATATTCCGTAATGAACGTTAAAAACACATGTCTCGTTATGCTGGAAATGAATTTTATTATTTTTCACCGTACTTTCGGCACTTTAACAGTCACATTTTGTCGTAATTCCCCGACGGGCCATTAATTATTCATAAAATTCGCGGAAAGCCCCGAATTTTGGCGAGGCCCGCGCATTAAGGCAAATAATCGAAAAATAAAACACGACGCCGCGCCGTGTTATTCCGGAGCGGAGCGCCGAGGAGGCTGGGCCTATTTTCGGGTCGATAATTCGCGGGTGATTACTCGCGCAAAAAGGGTGCGAAGAGCTGCCCGTTCGATCTTTTCGTCAGCTCGTATACACTCTTTTCCCGACTCTCTCCCTCTCTCTCTCGAGCGCGCAACGATGTTTCGGCGCGCGGCGCGGCGTAACGAGTGGATAATAACAGTAATGGCGGCGATAAGCGAGCTGCTAAACGCCCCTAAACGAGCTCTAATTGCGCACTTCGCCTTTAGCGCGTTCTCGCCCTGTCGATATACACCGACGAAACTGCGAATTAAAGCAACAACCGCGGCGACGAAGGACCGGCTGCCGCGGCGGGAACTCGCGTTTCGAGGGGAAAAAACGCTCCGCGGTCCGGCATCCGCTGACTGTGTCTGTCTGCAAATTGATTTTTAAAGCTCGCGATTTATCTCGTAATGCGCAATTTCACACGCTGGACGAGACTCTTAAAAATCGGCGTTTCGCGCGGCAATCATAACTTTGATAATTTACGCGCGATCGCTGAAAATCAATATTGGTTGAAATCCCGCGCGAACTCGTGCCGATTGCTTTGCTTGAGTTTTTCGTTTTTAAGAGGCCGTGTATTGCTCAAGACTGGATAATTGAGATATCAATTCGTACTTTGTACTAGACTTTATATATAGGATACAATGTATTAGAATAAAATCGTTGAATAAGCAGACGTATAATTTGTTTAAATTTTTACCTATATACTTACCCTATTCCTGTTTTTGAACGCAGAAAGGAAAAAGATAAATTTTCATTTGCGTTCGTTTCATTCTGATACAACTAATTCAGTACATAATGAACTATCAAATAACAAAGTCAGATAAGTATCATCTATTTTAGACCTTGAACGCACCTTGATGATTATAACAATAAAGCACACCTCGTCGAGAACCGACGCAACCGCCATTTACACTCTTGTATTTAACGACTTATATGCTTAGAAACACCTCCCGAAAATCGAAAACTGCGATCTCCCCCCCCCCCCCTCTCGATAAAAATCCCATTCCCCGCGCCTATATAAGAGCAGCCCTGCGCCTCTCGTTAATCGAACGTACTCCCTTAACGCGACGAGATATTTGGCACGCGTTCCAGTACTATCATTACCTTGGCCGGGGCCTAAACCCTTTTTTTAAGATCGTCCCCGACACCTGCCGGGGTATCTCTCTCTCTCTCTCTCTCTCGCCGCCTAGCGCAGAATAATGGCGCGTGAAATCGCTCCCGTGTGCTTCGGTAAAACGTACGGCGCCCCGTTCCAGGGCCGCCTAAGCAGGCCGAGAGCCGAGTAATTACCGGCAACACCGCCCCCCTCGTTCTCGCCTACCTCGATTTTTGCCTACAAGCAGCCGGCTCCATTACCCCGGCCGGCGCGCTGATTATTACACACGCCGCCGCGAGGATCGGCCGCCGAAGGTGATACACGCGGGGATTAGGGACATTATATGTATTTTCGGCACCAGGTGTCTCCTCGCCGCGAGTTCCAGTTTTTTGAACGGTAATCGACAAGGTTTCGGATCGCGGGGTCGATTGGGCGCTGAATTTTTCGCTGCCTTATTCGGATTGTTGGGAATTTAGCAGTCTCCGACTTATACTTCGTGCACGCTCGACCAACTGTACGTAATTTTAATCTGGTATTTTAATTAATTTTTAGATCAAGTTTTACAAGGTCGCGGCGCTTGCACGACAAGTCGTTTCGCGCTGCGATTTCAAATTAAACTATTAGTATATAATTTATGGTTTATTAAACATTTTTACTATTTTTTCACTTTATTTTTTTCCAACGAGATTCCATTTCATTAATCACTCGCGCGTCAATCCCGTCCATTAGCAGGTCCCCACCTCCTAATTCCAAATCGCAAATCTCCCCGCTTCAACGGCAGGAGAAACGCTCGAAATCCCGAAAAAAAAGCCCCCTGAGTGTCTTAAACCCATCCACAAAGAAAAACTCATCGACCCTCTATTTGCATAAACCCGGAGTTAAGCACACACACACACGCGCGCGCGCGCGTCCCGATACCCATCGGCGTGTCCCTCGCGACTCTCCTCCAACATTATATACATCGCGGCATCGACGTGGGAATGCGCCGTGCGAGAGTCCTCGCGCCTCGGGGGGACATGTCGCCGCCGCGCGCGGCGTCACACGTGGTTGTAGTGCTTGATATTCGAAATGACGCGCGATAGCGATCTCTCGTGGGCGTGGAGAGACGCGTCTCTCGATTCGCCGCGTTCACCTGCGGGCCGAGCGGCGCGCCGAGACAATGCAGGACGCACAAAGGCCCCGGGAAAGCGCAGTTTTTCCGCCGCTACGGGGACAATGATGCAAGGTGCCGGCACGCGTCTTCTCTCGAACCTACCGCAGGTATATACGGTGTATAAGGGTTGCGGCCGATTTCGCTTTCAGGGACTCGCCGCTATACGTATACGTGTGTGGAGGAATTTTTCCGAGGTATATATAAGCTTTTGTTTATAAGGCGAAATTGGATGGACGGACGCTGAGAGCTGCACTGCAGCTGCGCCTGATATTCGAGATGAGGATTTGCTTTTTTGCCCGATGGACGAGTGGGGAAAAAAAAAAATTTCTATGGGATTGAGACGTCGGGCAGTCCGGCAGCGTTTCTTTGAGATTTCAGGTGTCGTCGGCTCGGTGGAGTGGTTTTGAAAACGCAACAATTTTATATTTGGTAAGCGGGAATTTTTGTTGAAGAAAATGACACGCGTGTAGTTATTGCATGGAAAATAGCAGTGTTTATTATGCATTCGCTGTATTTTAAGAAAGAGAAATCAGCGTGTGATTTATTTGGCACATTTTGTAGCTGTCATCAAAAGTTGTAGAAATCAATGCAAATAAATATGCAAGCGAATGCAAGTCATGCTGTACCCGCCGAACTTTCATTTCTAAGCCAGCACATACAGAATACCTTTATCCGTCCGTATAATACTCCGCCTAACAATTACATGCCTTTTCAATATTCCAGCTTTTCTTAATCGAAACGAAAATAGGACTACGGCGGCGCTTTAAAAAAAAATCGTTGCGCAACCACAGGCATTAAATCGTAGTTTGCATCAGAACCTCGTGAATCGAAAAAAAAACAAAACACCGTGGTTTCAACACGTGGCGTACCTTACGGCCTTTTGATACGAGCCGAGAGGGCAGTAATTGTAGCACGCGTACAATGTTGTTGGTATTATGCAACAGGTGCAAAGTTACCGATGCGCCTCGGGCGCCGTCAAAGTAATATTCTTGTACGAGAGTTGGGCTAAAGTTGTATTTTCAAAGAAATAGTAGCTTTAAATTCTTGCTTAAGTAAAAAGGCTACACGATCGTGTGTAAGGTTAAACTGTAATCATATTTTTTTTCACTTTCGGACGTAAAATGAAACGTAAATTCTTCACTTCGAGTATATTGGTTTGTAAGCGCAAAAATTATCCGACTCCGCGATATTACCAAATTATGATATTAAAAAAAAAAGGCTCGAGTGCGCTTTAAAACGTTGCAACGAGCTCGGATTTTGCAAAGAGGACGCAGACGCTAAATCTTGACGTGTTAAAATCTTAATAACGTCTTTGCTCGACATTATACACGTTCAATAGAAATAACGATTCGCGACTCTGCTCCACATGCAATTAGCATTGCACGATAGCAATCCAAAGAGAAACTTTAGCTGTGCTATCTGTGCACAGCTTGCATTTAACAGCCTCACCGCGCCTGCGATCTAACTCGCTAATTTTCTTCGGAACTATGGCGATACACGCCGCCCGCGGGACTCAATCAATAACCCCCGCTTTTACGCGCCGTTATTTACAACGTCATTCAGCGGGCGAGTTAAAAAGAAAAAAAAAAACCGAGCGTTTCCCCTCGATTTTTCCGTCGAATCGACTTTCAGCGCGCCTCCAGCTTTCAATTTATCTGCCCTCTCTCTCGGCTCTCGCTTGAAAAATGACCGATATAGCGCTGAAATCTACTGCGAAACGTCTCAATTAAAATCCAGCGGCGTGACAAGTGTATCATTTAATACCGATCTAACTCCGCGGCGTCCATTATTCCGAGGCTCGATCGCCCAGGCGTGTCATTAATTAAGAAAACAGATAAAAGCACACACCTCGCCTCGCGGCCCGACAGGGTAATAACAGTCCCCCGCGCGGAATCGGCATTGTGCCTCTCCCCGCCGGAAAAAAAAAAAACTGTCGTATTCCCAAACTCGACTCGACGATCGGCCGCGCCGAAAGTATAATAAAAAAAACAAAAAACAAACGAGCCCGAGCGAGAATCCGAGATGAATAGCAATTACTCGCGTGGCGAGCAATCGTCATAATCGCTCCTCGCTCGGCGTAACGAGCAGTCGGTGCGCGTTTAATTTTCTCGCCCCCTCGCGTCGCGTAAATTAATGCTTTCGGCGAAGATGAAAGGCGCGATCTCAGTAATTAAGCCGCCGGTTAATGAAGCGTCGTCGTCGTCGTCGTCCGCCTTCTTACCTGGGAATTAACGCGGATGACTCGAGAGGAGTCCTGGAGGATAAATGAGTACAGGGTCCCCCTCCCCCTCCCTCCGCCCCGTCCCCCGTCGGTAGTCCCAGTAATTAATTCCTAATTACGAGCCGCGGAATGAGTTTTCGTTGTCTCGACGCGCGAGAAAAGTGAAATTGAGACTATCGCCGCTGGGAATCGCCTCCCGGGAAGACGATGATGACGCCGCGCTATGCGACCCGGAGAGTCGGCAATGCACCTGCCCGCACTTACTTTACGTAGCTCCAGAGAGAAAGAGAGAGAGAGAGAGAGTGCTGCCATGAGAGAGATCGGTTATCTCTAAGTAGCCGGACAAGATAACGAGGGTTATATGCGCGCCCGGGCTTTTTGCGAGCGAAATGAGGTAGCGGTGATTAAACACGAATACATAATCATCGTTTGTTATTAAATCGATATTGTTAATAATCTGATCTCTGGCGGATTCTTTTTCGTTTTTAAATGCGCGCGGCCGAGAGAGTTATCGAGCGCCGCGCTCGCTTGGCATTTCGGCTTTCATAGTTCGCATACTTCGCGAGCCTCTCGCTTGAAAGGCTTCGTTCTGATTTTTATATTAGCGTTCGTACGAACAAGCATTGCGTTTCTTAAGTTAATTTATGATAACTTCTTTTTAAATGAATTTATATGACGCGCGTTAATAAATTTAAATTTTTAAGGTAGCTGCGAACCGACTGTGTTTGTGGGAATAAAACTCATGATAAAACTTGAAAATATATTTAAACTGTTTATTTGGAAATTAATAAAATTTAAAAAAAATGAATTTTTTTGATAATATTTTAATAAAATTTTACAAAAGTTTTATATAAAACTAGAAATAAATTGATATTTTATTTACGTCGTACATTTTATCGCCATGACAACTTACTGAAACCTCAACATTTACGTGAGAATTTGTACACTTTGACTTCACACTGCTTCAATACCAATTGGCCAATCATCACGAAATTTACATATGCGTAATTTAAAATATCGTCAAATAGCTTTTCCCAAATTTTGATGCACATGACGATACTCTGTCAGTTATTAGATTAAGATTTTTAACTGTAAATCGATCTCAAATTTCCCAGAGATCTTTTACAATATCTCAACTATTTTTTCTCCAATTTTCAAAAAATAATCCTCGACACTTTGCGATTTGGTTCACAGCTGCCTCAATAATTGAAAGTTACCGAGAAGATTTTTCGCCAAACAACAAGCTTCTCGCCTCCTCGGCTCCTCCTCCGTACTCAACATTTCCGATCGTATAATCCGTTTGGCCTGTCACTACGTCCAGATATCACACGCACGCGATCTCCCTCTCGCTGCCCATACACCCGTCAGCTCCCTCGGCAAAAGTATCGATTAACGCAATCAATTAATTTCGTTACATAGCAGAATCCAAGGAGATGCGTGCCAGTGTATGTACACAAGCGAACGATCGGCGGCAGCGGCGGCGGCGAGACATTCCAATTGCGCAGGTGCACAGCACTCTCCGCGTGCTCTCTCTCTCTCTCTCTGCCGCCGTCGATTGTTGTATGGTAAATCCGCGCTTGCGATCGAGGGCTCTCGCGATTTTTCTCTCCCTCTCGCATCGATCGATCTTGAATTACAATCTCTCCTCGATCGGGATGAACGAACTCGAGCCGGGAGGGAAGGTCGCGTAAAAATGCGCGCACGCAATGCACGTGCGCGGCGGCTTGATGGTTTTACGACGTTTCGCCGAGATAAATGGAAAGGCTTGCTTGGGGCCGCCGCCGCCGCCGGGCAAAGCCGCGAAACGTTAGATTCTGATATAGAAAGATTCGATCGCAGTCACATACTTTCTGCGCTGGAAAAATGCGAGGAGAGCGAGAGAGAGAGAGAGATTTTTATCGGCGGGCCTGTATATTGCGACCTTCTTTTTTCACTCCCTGCGTCCGAGTCATAAATCGCGTAATTTATTGAAGCTTGTTTCTTTTGTTCCGCGCGAAAGCTGGTATAATATTATTGTTTCAAAATAGTGTGTTTGCCTTTTGGTTTTTACGGAGAGCGATATAGAATTGTTTTACGGTGAATTATTGTTTTTACAGGTCGTACGTGTCGAATGATTTTATTGCGATCTGTCCGGGCTCTTGAAATTGATACACAGAGAATTCTCATGCTCGTCGACTTTATCAATAAACTTTTTGTTTATTTTTTTTTTTTTTTATTTACCAGAGTTACAAATAACATTTGTTGAACAATACAGAGTATAATTATTCAAATAATAACACGCTATACCGTCGCAAATCCTGCAGAGGAAGAATAATTTCCCGTTCGCAGGTCCGGATTAACCACAATACTGGTTTAGTTTTACTTAACTGTAACAACTTCCAGTAATAACGTACACCCACGCATCCATTCCTGCAAATATTAGGCCACGTTGTCTTCAGACAATTTATTTTAAATCGTTAATTTATTATACAACGCACTCCGTTATTAAAAGTTCGCAATAGGTAGCAGCGTATAATGTCCCAATAATTTTTAGGGACACGTTCGCCCAGCCCCACCCCTCCCCCCCCCCCAACTTCCACCGCTCCTAAACAAGATCCCTCGTCGATAGCGGCGGATCATTATTTCAGCGGGATCGGCAGCGCCTTCCGAAAGCAAAACTTATTAAAGCAATTACAGAAGGCGACTCTGCTCTCCCCGGGCAGAGGATCGGGAGAGGAGCGACACACGCGGGAGCGCCGCGCAGCTGCGCCCCTGCAAACGCCGCGGTCCAAATCCCGCGCATCCGTTTGCAAAACACGTTCCCGCGCGGCCGAGGAAGACGTCAGTGTCTCACCTCGTGGGAGTGTCTCTCTCCCTCGCGAATCCGAGAGAGACAGAAAGAGCGAGAGCGAGTTCAAGTTTTAGAGGTCGCCGGACCAGCTGCTCTCTCGGTAATCCCGCCGGAGGCTGTGCGCGCGCACCTCTTCTCAAGGGCGATGAAAGAGGCCCCCCCCCCCCCCTTCACCCCGTTATCGTCAGGGGCCATCTAAGATCGGCCGAGCGATTACGCCGCTAACAGGGCCCCGGGGCTTTTTCTCCCCTCCCCCTCGTCCGAGATCGAGGCCCCCGATAAGGCCTCTTCTGGTGGCTGGGCCTGTGGTGTTCGCGAGACCCACCAGGGGGCCCGCAGACAGAGGGGACCCCATTGTAAGGTTAGGCGCGCGCCACGCGCCCAACTTTTCATCCCTCCCTTTATCTCCTTTCTCTCGGCTGGCACTCCGCTCCTCTTTCTCTTTTTATTGGAACACGAGAGAGAGAGTGCTTTATCCGCTTTTAGGTCGCGCTGACGAGCGGGTGGAAAGAGACGTTTTCCTTCTACTTAATTTAGGCAAATAAGCAGTTGTACTCGAGTGTAAGAGGCTGCAGGATTAATACCCCTCGCCGGTTACGAGTCCTTTTTACCTCTCCGGGGCTTTGTCCGCGATATCTTTGTTCGGACGTGTGTGCGCGTATGTATTGGATGCAATCTCGGATGTACGGAGGCGATTTAATTGCTTCGATTAACGAACGAAATTTTGATTTTTATTCGAGCCCTTTTCCGCGCATGAATGAAGTGCATTCTGCCGCCTAATTGCGGTAATATTTTATATTTACTTCTTAGCGCTTTTAAAGGGAATCTTTTCAATCTTTACAAAGCCGGCTTTTATATTCGGAGTTATAAAGAGGCATTGATTAAAAATTGCGTAAAAAATTTCGTTCGATTCGTCAATTAAGCCAGTCAAAAAAGATGAGGCAACGTTTCACCTGAACACCTCGGGGTCCAATAACCCCGCATTACAATTCTCCCGTCTCACCGAGCAGCCGAGACACTCCAAAGCAGTCGCTCTCGTCAGCTGAACAAGCAACTAATCGCCAAGTTATTAACTCGATCTCCGCAACTCGGTGTTCCGTCGTGCATTGCTCAAGAGCAAGATAAGTAATGCCCTCGAAGTACCACTCGAGCATAGATATCTCGCTCCCTCTCCCTCGCACGTCTCATTTCCCTCTCCACAGCCGCGCTCTCCTCTTCACAATACACCAAACTCGGTCGGCCCGGACGGATTTTCACTCGAGACACACATTATTGGCCCGGTCGCCTCCGTATCTGCACTGCCGATCTCCCTTTTCGGGGAGCTCGGGGATGTGTGTAAACGTTTAGGAGGCTCTCGATCGGCGCTCGAGATATGCTAAAAAAAAAAAAAATCGGGAGTTACGTAAATACGCGTATTTACCCGGGGTTCGCGCTCCGCTGGAACGGAGCGTCTCCTCGGGCCCATTGTTTGGGCCCCGTGGCACAATGACGCGCGTTAGGCAAAGCGCACACACACGAGTTTGCGCTCGCTCAAAAGGAAAGCGGAGACGGACGCGCGAGCGTCGCACGGTTCGCGCGTCAACGGGGACTTTGAAAAGAGAAGACGGAATGGTTTTCTCGGGACTTGTTTGATTTCGAGGGGGAGCGACGATCGCGGAAAATCGGCCGATATATCGTATTTACAAATATTTTCTTTCTGTGTACCTATCTCCGCGTCCCCTGAAATTTCACACGTACGTTTGTTCCGCTTTAATGGACTTTCTAAATGTCCTTATTCAAATGTCTTTATATTCAAATGCTCCTTTTAATAGGACGAGAAAATATTGGTTTTTGTCGAGAACTTTTCTTTAGACTAATAATGCCTATTCAAAAAGTTCATTGAAAAATTTAGCAAGATTTAATATTGAATTTTATTATTAAGATTTGCGGGCGCTAAGACTAATAAGCGTAATAAAGAAAGTTACTAAAGCGTAGCTTGTATTTCATTTGCACGTTTCTAATGAATGGGTATAAAGCTGCAATTAGCCGAAGATATAAGCAAAACGAGCGTAATTTCAAAATAAAATCGCGAAATTTAATAGCGCATATAAATATCGAAACGTAAATGAATTTTTAATCGGCCGAACGCCCCGATAAAGCGCGCCTTTTCCAATAATAAAACGCGGAGAGCCCGAAATAGATATTAAACGCTTTATTTCGAGCGCAATTATAACTAAGCCGATCGCTTCCCGCCACTTCCTCGATCTAACCCAGTGATTTTCTCGAGATTATCGCGAAATCGATTTCTCGACTCGAGTCGAGTGTGTCTGGCGATCTCGTTGGGAGATACAGAACGCGCGGCGGGGCCGATACCGGTCGTTTTCGTCTCTTTTTCCCTCCCTTCCGGCCAGTCACGAGAGATCTGACGGCTGGCCGCTGCCGTAACTACAAAGCGAATATTGTTCGAAAGCTAATTGCATTAGGTTGTCTTCTTTTCGCTTCGACGGAAACCTTTGGGAAATCGGAAGTATTTTTGTCTGGGATCTAACGAAATTGTATAATAAATTGCTGAAATCGCGTAATTGGATCTGGGTTCAGGAATAAACGTCATTTGATTGTTGTAAATATTTTAGATAAAATCGTTTTATTTTTATCGAAATAAAGCGCAGATCAATGGTTTTAATATTTATGCGGTTGGAACGTTGCATTTTCTAAATTAGAAACTTATAAAGTTCAAATTGCATATAAATTGGATGCCCGAAAAAAGATTGCCTTTATAAGACGCCAATTACAGCGGCAAAGCTAATGCTAAAAATTGCCCAATACTCATTTATAAATCAACAGAATCCACACTCCGACTGTCTTATCTTACAATCGCGTTAAAACTCATATTCAAACTCAATTGCGCGGCCGTGAGAAAAATCAAAATTTCCTACCGCGGCAATTGTCGTTAACGAAGAAGCTTCCGGCCGAGAGCTCACGACAATCTACGACCTCAAACGCGACGCTTCCGCCCGCAGAAGTTTACGAGCAATAAAAAAGGAGAGCCGCGGCGCAGTTTCCGAGTACGCGAGATTTAAATTTCCCTCCCCGAAGCCGAGACAGAGAGAGTCGAGCTCCGCTTTTTATTTACTTCGTAAAGCGACGCCCATACAGGCGTATAAAAAGGCCTTTTTAATTTTTACGAGGCGATGTCGAATCTGCGCCGCAGACATCGTTCTCGAATTTAATTGTCAGTTAAAAATTAAGAACAGAGCGGGCCGTTTAGGGTGGCATGAGACGTGGCATTGAGGGCGTTCCGGGAAAAGAGGCGATACGCCGAAATTTCGGAAATTAGTTTTTATATATAAAGTCGTAATGTTTATCTTGAATTTTTTTACTTAAATCGGCTCGAATAAACGTAAAATTAGCGATCTTTTCCAAGTGGAAGTCGTTTCAATAAAGATATCGCTCTCTTGTAAACTCGCTTTAAAGTCGGTAAACAACCTTTAAAATTCTATTTTTCTACGACGTTCGACCGATTCGCTTTACATATTCCGGTGTATATATACAATTTGCGGCAATGCTTTCTTTTTACGACCGCGGTGGGGATTCATTCTTAGAAAGAACATTAAAGAAAGGTGCGTTATGCAGCTCACCTGCAGTGCTTCGCTTACAAACATCTCACTTGAAAGTGAACCCTTAATAATTTATCGAACGCCTACTCAAAGAAACAAGTAAACAGCCTGCATTCTTGTAAGCTTTCTCCTGTTTACAACGCAGCTACACTTTATTGCATCCCCCCTTGTGATTTTTATTACTTTGTAGAAAGAAGGCAAAAAGAAAGCGTTCCCGCGCGCGCGCCTTTCTCCCCCCAACCACCTCCACAACGCCATTGTCACCTCCGTTGTTTATGTAAGGGTGCAGCTCGCTCGATTTAAACGCGCGGCGTCGAAAACCCCCGCGATATCGTAAAAACCGAGAGCGACGAAAACTTTCTCGAAAGCGAGATTGACACTCCTCCCCCGCGGGCCGCTTTTCCGAGATGTTTAGTGCCGCATTACGACGACAGCTAGGACAATGGGCGACTTTCAGCGCGCTCCCCGGCACGTATATACGTATATACGTGTAAGCCAACGGGGATCCGGCCCTTATCGGCGAGGATCTACGGCCGCGCCGCAGCGGTGCGCGCGTAGTGTCCCTCCCGGGAGATCGGTGCGGATAAAGCGCGCGCGCGACGGTAACCTTACTTACGAGGGAGCCGCGTCGCGCGAAAAACCGGACGTAGGATTTTCGGGCGGGGGGCTTCGCGGGAACCGGGAGAGATGCTCGGAGATTACGGAGAATTAGGATGTCGGTCCGGAGGCGCGCGACCGTTGCGCAACTTTTCTTTCGATGAATTGCGCTGCCGGTCGATTTAATGCCCTTTTTGGATTATGTACATTTTCCGGGGAAAAAAAATTTTTATCTTGATTTGGTGAATGAGCTTTTTCTTGATCTTTGTTTAAATTAGATTATAGAGAATAAAGGACAGAGTTGCCATTTTGCTGTTTTTGTTTGATTTGATTATCTTGAATGAATTACATACTTTCAGAAGAATTAATTGAAAATTACAATAACATTATGATATTCGTAAATTATATTCTGTATTCAATGAAAAATTGAAGCATTTAAATACCGATCGAATATTTATTGCGTACAATTAAACGTAATCGCGATATATAACATAATTAATTTACATAAAATTACAGCACAATAAAGCGCGCGAAACAAATCAGCATTCGACGCAAATAAAAATGTTTTAAATTAATAAATCGACGTTCGCTCGATAAAAACCCAATACATTTAAACATTTAACAGCCGTCGGTCAATTAATAAACGTATACATTCGTTCAATCCAGTTTTGCGTTATTTAAGCTCTTCCCCCCAAATGACGTGACTCAATCGATTTATTCCCGAAGCCTCCTTAAAAACCCCAGTTAGCATTCACTCCCGCGGCGATCAAAGCGAGAAAAGAGAGAGAGAGAGATGAGACCTGCGTGAAGCTCGAAAAATCCTTCTTCACACGCTCGGCGCGGACATGACAGCGGCCAGTTGGCGCGCGCGGCAGAGCTTCGACAGTACAATCACGTTCCGTCGGCAATCGGAGAAACGGCCGGTGCCTAGTTAGCGCGCGTCTCTCGTCCCCCCCCCCCTCCCCCTAGACGACGAGAGCCGATACACATCCTCTCGGCCTTTCGTCGCAGCGCGCGCCGAATAATTATGGGGGAGTGTCTCTCTTTCTTGCTCTCCGCGCCGATTTTAACACTTTACCTACGAATCCATGACGTCGGAACGGCGTAATTTATGCTAATCGGCCGGCGAGCCGCACGAAAATAGCAAATCACAAACAAAACCGCCGCCGCCGCTGCTTCCGAGCTCCGTTGATTGGTAGATCTGATTCCGTGCTCGAGCTCCGGTAATGACAGACTCGTTCGCACGACTCGGAGAAACGGGCGTCATTCGCCGGAGAGAGAGAGAGAGAGAGAGAGGCTTCAAACAGCTGGGAGAGTTACGACACGGTACTTTAGGCTACTTTGCGGAAGATTTACATTTATATGGCTTTAAAAGCTTCGGGCCCTCGATACTATAATTTAAGAATTTTGCTAGCCGAGAGAAAATGAAAAGTTAGGTCGGAGCAAAAAATCGAAGTATCTGCTATTTATTACGAGCTATTTATTACAGGACTTTTACGAAAATTAGGCGCCGCGTGAATAAATAAGAACTTTTTTGAAACTTAAAATAAAACTGAAATAACTTTGACGAGAATACGTCTCGTCGCTCCAATTTCACGGGACTTTTTAAGCGAAATTACAAAATTAATAGTCGCCGCTTATTAACTCCGTATAATGCGATTCGATCGATTTTTCTACAGATTCTTATCTCGATGATGTAATTTAGAATTATGCATAATGCTCGGACGTTTAGACAGGCGAGGCAGCTCCTTTTCGGTCCCCAAAGCTTTGCGGGCCCTTCTCTAAATTGCTCGGAGAGAGAGAGAGAGAACTCTCGGGCTATTAAGCAAATTCCGAATTACGCTCGAAAAAAATTCTGAAATGCAAATCGCGCCGCGGCGCGTCAACCACTGAGCCGCCGCGAGAGAAAGAGAGCGCCGCGAGCATGCAGCTTTTTGCGACTATAAATTTTCCCTTTAATTGACCTGGATTATTGTAATTCTCGGACTTATTTATGGGATACGCGCGAGTGCAGTTTCGGTCTTAGAGAGCCTCTCGAAAACTCGGGCTAAAATCGGTTATTAAGTCACGGTCGGATGCTGCTGCTGCTTCGCTCTCTGCAGGTCTGCTCTCGTCGGGCAGGTGAGCTGGACCTTGGTGTATATACTCGCTGCTCTCGGGTTATGCATATTGAGAAAAAAGGGAGCGGGGATGCCGAACTTTTGTAGGAGTTCAATTTATGGTTCGCGATAACGGCGTGTATTTTGCTAAGCGCTGAAAGCAGCTTATTTTCTTGCCCGTTCCTTTTCCCTTTTAAACTTTTCTGCGCGAGGTTTTAAAATATCGTGAGATTTTAATGGCTTTGCTCGGGCAGCTTTTTGAATAAAAAAAAGTTTTAAAATTCTTGGGCGAAGCGCAGGAGGTGCATAAAAATATTTCTTAAATTTATACGTCCAAAATGTACGGTTCAGCGGATAACGCGTTTAAAAGTTATAACAGTTGCTCTGCTTAATTTGGTTAGTTCCAAAGTAAATTTGGGTACGAAAACAATAAATTGGTGAAACTTATTTCTGTTGAAAATTGTGTTTAAGCTAATTGTCTATAAATATTTTATAAATATTCCAATTATTCGTTGATAAACTATTTTTAAATACTATTTTAATACGATTTTAATACTATTTTAACACTATTTTAATAGTATTTTAATACTATTTTTAACTATTTTTAAATACTCAAAAAACCTCTAGATAGAAACTCTTACTCCCTTTTATGTAAAATAAAGCCTCTCAAGAAAAACCAAAAGAATAACACTTTCAAAAAGCTCGCTAAAAACACTCGTGCAAAACCTAAAGAAAAAACACAATTCCCGAATTCCGGTTGAAAATATTCAGCCCGCGACAAAACACACGCCGAATGACATCCATCGATCGGCGAAAGAGGCGCGGCAAGAACGATCGTTGCGCCCATCGAGACTCGTCCACGCGCGCGTCCACGCATTGTCAACGCGATCTCGCTTTTTGTCTCGGGGTGACTTGCCGAAGTCGCGACTTCAAAAGCAGATAAAAAAAAAAAAAACACGCGCAGTCGGCGCGAGGACGTTTTAATGGCACAGACTGCATCGTTTATGAACACAATAAACGTCAACGGTGCCCCCGTACGTTTCCCCCTTTTTTTTTTTTCGACGAGTCATTTAACCCAGTTACACTCTGCAACGGTACATCCGGTGCACAACTCTTTTCGCATTCATCGAAGGCCCCTCGATCGGGGAAAAAAAAAACGAGAGAAAAAAAAAACGTCGAGGGGGTCACTTTTCGAGCGGCGCGCGCGTCCTTCCATCTTTCGGTAAGATGATATGCAAATTTCATTGGGGGCCACGGCGATTCGCTCGGAAATTAATATTCATAGGCTTAATGATGCAAAAAGGGCCGGGAGATCCGTGAAATAAAAGCCGCGGCCGATCGATCGGACGAACGAACGAACGAACGGCGACGAATTTGAATAGACGGCGCGTTATTAATCGTCGCCGGGGCTCTCTCTCTCTTTCGCCAAATGAACAATGGCTCGAATGTTTATAACGACGCGACGACCTCGAAAGGGGGTAGATTTTGATTAGTCATCATCGTGCAGCGCCGAGGTTTATAATGGCTATTTGAATTTTAAAGGCGCCCCGTAACTCAAAGGAGAGGAAGAAAAAAAAAACATCCAGGGACAGACCGATGATTCGGGTTTTTGTATCAATAAAAATTAATATCCTCGTTTCGGCTATTAGCAATATATTTTTTTTCAATTTCTTTACGACGTCATTAAGCGCGGAGCCCCGGAGAAGAGCCGGAATTGAATAGACAAGCCCGATCTAAACGACATCTGCTAATTTTCGGTTGGAGAGATATTTTTTTTCGAAACCCAACTCTCGGCGAAGTCGTTTATAAACAAAGTGCACCACCACCGCTCGCGCGTATCTGTGGGAGAGAGAGAGAGAGAGCTTAAATGAATATCAAAGCCGCCAGTTATTCACGTAAGAAGAATGACCGTCGTCGTATAACCTTGCGACCGCAACTCCATGAATACATTAACCTTTTCCGGACGACTTTACGAAGCCTGCGCCTGTGGGAATATTATTTAATACGTAATAATTCAAGCGACGCTTCGCCTCTGCAATGCATTTCGTAATTGCGAATGTTTAAAGAACATAGCGTTGGTAAGACCGGCGAAGAGACACTCGCTCTCGCGAGAGGAAGCCATTGGATCGTAAAATTTACCTAATATTATGACTCGTAAGAAATCCCGATTTGCATAGCCATACTTTATATGCCTCGCGGGCTGCTCCCGTTGATTGTTGTTATTCAAATTGTTCCGGAATAACGTCGGGGATAATGAGCGTCGATTACCTCGAAGAATACCTAATGATTTATCGAGAGTTAAGGGCATTAAGGACTTACGCTTTCAAAGCCGATTAAGGGCGACGCCTTAAAGAGATCAAGACGATATTAATCGACGTTTTTTACCCGGGATATTGAAGAAGCAGCGAGTTTGATTGATTATGATTGGTTTTTTTTTTTGGGAAATAATACAGCAAACAAATGAGTGCTTCATTTGAATATTGCATTAAGCATGCATTAGCATTTAACTTTCTATAACGTTATTATAACTGAATGTTAGCGTAACCAATATTTTCACCCAAGAAAAAGAATGACTTCATAATTTTTTACGAATTATTTACGATCGATCATTAATTTTTAATTTTACATAGATTATCATACCTCACAAAGAGAAAAATTAGTCTTCTACGTTAAATTTTTTTTAATAAGAGCCGACTTTTTGGCAGATAGTTCTACAACAAACGATCCATTTCACGCACAAAGCCACATCAACTTTTTTCCCCCCCTAATAAACTCCTCTACAATTTTTTCCGCATCCGACCGCGTCAAGTCTCTCTCTCTCTCTCTCTCTTCCTCTCTCGCTCCCCAGAAAAAAAAAAATTTAAGAGTTAGCCCGCCGTGCATTTTCCCCCGAAATTCTAATGATGCTCCGGGCGACATCGAAACGATCGCTACTCCTCGGGGTCGGCCTTATTATACAGTCTCCGAAAATAACCGTAAAACCGCAGCGGCGCGGGGGGGAAAGCCTCTCTTCGGGCCAGACGTCAAAAACCAGAAGCGCAATCTGAATAGCTCGAGAGACGAGTCGGTGACACCTCCGGGGGGCTCGTAAATCCGGGCCTGGCGCTTTTTACGAGCAGACCAGGTACGTATATATATATACATAATCGTCGGCGCGGCGCGGAAGGGTGACTCTCTCTTTTTTTTTTTTTCTCTCTTTCCTCCGGGCGCGCGCATCCACCACCTGCCAGCGCGCGAGAGTTTTTGCTCCGATTTTTTTTTCTCTCGCGACGTTTAATTGGCCCGGCTAACGCGGCGGCAACCCCTTGAAAAACGCCCACCGCGGCGGGAAGGAAACCGTTTGACGGGACGAGCGATCGTACGTTTTGCCGAGAGCGAACGTTTGGCGGCTGCGACGGTTTTCTGACAAATTGCCGTATTGAAAGGTCGGATGCGCCTTTTTTCATGCTAATCCAGCGTAAACAGATTTGCAAAAAAACTGTATGGCGCCTTTGTTCGAGGATACTACGTGAGTGTAGGGGGGGGAAAGGGATCTCGAGGTAAAACGTTATTCATTAGGAATCATTGGGTTCTAATAGGGATTTCGGGATACGGAATTTACGCAAATTCATGGGGATTTTGTAATGCTCGAAATTAAATCTGTTCTTTTTCGGACTATAATTTCTCCTAATTCGACAATTTGTGCCCGGGTAATTACGTTAATCGCGAGGACTTAGGCAAATTGCACAGGAAGGAAGGAGAACATTGTCCTTTTAATAGTCGGAATCACGGCTCTCGTCGTGCTATTACCAATGGGATTCCAGGGAAAAATCCCCGGGCCGAGAACCGAGAGACGCGTAACGGTAGAAGAGCAAATTGAAGAGCGCGGGGTAAGAGATCGCGAGCTACACGGCCGATTATCTTAGATCAGCGAAAAAGGGATACTTATCGAAATTATTGGGCGAGCCGTTCCGGCCGAGTCACCGTTTTTGTATGAAATGGTCCTTTAATCCGGGGGCTCGCTGCTTTTCTCGTCCCCGAACTACGATAATTTCGGGCCCTCCTCTAAATGCTAGAGTCCCCGATGTTACGTGAAAGCGATCGTCTGGAGCTCGCTAATAAGACGTCGCGTTTGTCTCATTTTCATAAGTATTCCCGAGTAGAAATCTACTTTAAATTATGAAATTTCTTAGAAGAGAGTATTTAGGCTATCGTATTTCACGTAGAGGTTCGAATATGAAATCGGAGCGGCCAAACTCTTCAAATAGAAAGTTGAATAAAGCCGTTCTGAAAGCTTAAGGGATACGAAATTAAGATATTTCACAAATGGCAATATCCGTTAAACAGACTAAATGCCGATTGCATCTTAATACTATATATACACGTCCTATGCTACTCTTCACTTACTAACTTATCTTCCATCTGAAAATCCCGACGCCTTCATTGAAACGCAGCCAAGGAAACGGCACTTCTCAGGCGTTTCCTGCATTTTTTCCATTCTATTATTTATTTATTTACGTTACCTAAGGCGCCAGTTATTTTACGGGGCTTAGCGTGTATGCAGAGCAGGACAGCCGGGGCATTAGAAAATAATTAAAGAGGCAGGACAGCTGAAAAATGGAGATGCCCAAAGGACATTTTCTGGCTCGCCGCAGCGTAATCGCCCAAGATTACAGAGTAGAAGGAAGGGGAGCTAAAGTCCCCCTCCGACCTTCGCTCAGGTGCCTGAAAAGCCGACGTCCGTCGCGCCGGACAGACGGTAATTACGGCGCAAGGTGCAAACTCGGAAAATCTCTCGTGATCTTTTCCTCGCGATTTTCAGTAAATGCCAGGTTGCGCGCGCCGCGACTTATTTCTTCTTTGAAAAGCTTCCCTGAACCGATGATCTTTTCTCTCCCTCTCGGGGCAATTTTCTCGTCAGACTGCTGGTTTTTTCAGTGAAATTAAATTTCTTCATTTAAATTTGGTTAGAAAAACTCGGGGGAACCTCGGGGCTGTGTGGTTTGGCTTTTTTTTTTTGTCTTTCGGGCAAATTAAATTCTTTATTGATTCAAACCTGTATTTTAATGAATGAATGTGAAATGAAATTATAATTAAATAAATCTCATGCTGCACTAACGTGCATATTAATCATTTTCTCGTTAAATCATTACAAAACTTTCTAAACCTTTAATTTCGAAATTCGAATAACTCGCCTCGAATATCGTAGCATAAATTATGCATTGGACAATTTAGTTATTAAGTTTTTAATAAAAAAAACTTAAAATTAAATTAAAAATTTTAAACATCTGATCCAAAATATATATAATTCCCCACACTTTCATTCCATAAAACGATCGCTTTAAGCTTGCGCACGAAGGCGCAACTCTTACTTTTCGCATAATTACAAAGCTCGCCGCCGTCGCCGATCCACAATGGCCCCCGGAACGTAAACACAATCGACTCGTCTGAATAGCGAAGAGGCAGCCGGCATCGGCGGACTTGAATTATGGCCGGATGACGTTGACCCGAAAGCCCACTAAAAGCCCGCAACCTCAGGAAGAAACCGAGAGTTCCCATCAGCCGGACACACGGAAGAGTCGCCGGGAAGTCGATAATTACACGGCGCGCGGCGGCCGTCGTCCCCTCCTTCGGATTTACAGAAAAAAAAAAGAAGGAAATTTATCAGCCCGGTGCCGCTGCCGCCGCTCGCGTGGCCCATTCACCGCGGGGAATTGGCGGACAATGCCGGCAGCACGCGACGAGGAGGATCAACCCGTTCGCAGCTGGCGCGAGCGCGCCTTTGCCATTTTCTACATGGAATTATGCTACGTGTATATACGCACCTGCGCTGATTTTCGGGGGGCAACAATGAGCGAGGCCAATTTCGATGCGGTCGCGCTTCTGCTAAACAAACAGCGCCGATTGACTTTTGGCGCAGCGAGACACGAACGAGCGCAGGAGGGAAAGCCATTGGCGAAATTATTTTTTTTTTTGAGAGCCCTGCTTACGGGGAACGGAAGCAAACGTTCTTCTCTGCAGGCTAAAGCATTCACGAGTGGGTTCTATTGATGTAAATTTGCTTTTGGTTACCCTTGCAGTAATCTATATAATTATGAACGAGTGAAATATAAAAATTTCTCAAGTAACTCTATAAATTCGGATAGTTGCAGAGTATTGAAAAAGTAAATTTAAAATCTCGATTATTTTACTGAAAAAAATGTTCTTTATCTGCTTCTAATACTTTTTTTTTATTCAACGAAGAAACGAAGGGAGCCCGCGAAAATCAATGAAATTACAAACACAATTATTTCGACCAAAGTACAGAGCGAGCAGCCGCAACTCTGGGTCTCAATCCCCGAAAACGGCGTGTCCTAATACGCCCAAAAAGTCTTACGCGTGGCTGCTCCGAGCGCAGGACGAAAACAAAGCCTCTCCTCGCAGCCTCCGTCTAGTCATCACGCGGCTCTCTCTCTCTCTCGGCCAGACGGTGGCATTTAGTCTGGCGTCGCCCCGCACCTTTTTCCTCTATGTAAGGAGCAACGGCGCGTTGCGTAGACCGCGGGCCGCGCTCGCACCCTGTAATTTCCGGCTTTGCGCAGGGTGGCATTTCCGAAAATTGCAGATTCCCGGCTCTCTCGGCCCGGGCACGCCGCCGTCGCCTCGTTCTCGCTGGACCGTTAAATTGATGTGTCCGCTTGCGCCCGAGGGGTAAATAAGCGTCTCGGGGCCGCTAGACGGGCTTCGGTTTTTGGTTGCTTTCCTAGATTGTTGTGGGCCGAAGTGCCGGCGGATTATCGGAAAACAGTCGTCTCGGCGTCGAAAGGGAAAGACGATTGATGACCGACCTGGCGTCGGCGGTCTCGTTTTCGTTCGAGTTTTTCTCAATTTTTAGAGTTAGAAAAAACAGCTGTGTAGTTCGGTGAAAAAAAAAGAAGCAAACACTATTTGTTGTACTTTTTATTTCAAAAGCAGAATTCCGCGCATTTTGGGAAACGCGCACGGAAAATAAACGGTCGGAACATAGTCGTGAAGTAACAGCTTCGGTCGAGCGGAAATCCCTTAATTTTCCAGGCCATCAGCTCTCTCGTCCGGCGCCAATTTCGCAAATAACGACGTAAAACCCGTGCAATTTGTTCGAGCACGCTGCCACGAGCCTTCGCCTCGTTCGCGGTGACATAAATTTCACGGGCGGAGGACGAAATATCCCCCGTATAATTACTGGGCCGGACCTCGGGGGAGGAATCAGTGTTTTTCGTCACCAGAAGCGTCCTTCTGTCGCCGGGCAGCCGAAAATTTGCGAAGCCGCGAGGGGCCTTCGGCTTTTCTCGGGACCGAGGAAATGATGGCCCGGCCACGGTTTCGGAGCGACAAAATCGTCACCGCAATTTGTGAAGTCGAGGCGTTCGCGGCGCCGAGGAAATCCTGTTAAACCGGTAAAGTGTTCCACGCTATAATCTTGGAAATTGGGGATTAAAAATGAATCTTATCTTTTGTTTTCGAAACACGAAGTCGTTATTGACATTGACTTCAACTGTATAAAGCACTTACAGATACTTTTCATATATTATTTGTAAGAGCGCATTTGATAAATATTGTTTACTTCACTTTTAACTGCAAAACCGACGCAGCTTTTAAACCAGACTCGTTAAAAAAAATAAAAGGGAAGTCCAACTTGGCTCGCGCTGAATCGAATCTCGGCAACGATCTCCGTTGAAAATCCGCTCTCGATAAGAGCCCCAAGGTCCCCGCCGAGAGGAAATAATCGATTTTTCAGCGGCGAGAGGATCGCGCGCGCAGAGCGAAGTACCCGTACTTTACTCGCTGACTGAGAGAGAGAGCGAAGTTTATACGGCTCTCCGCCCACCATTTTCGCGACCAACCCAAAGGCGTAGGCCGAGGAGCGCTCGGCGTGCTCTCTTTTCTGCGTGCCGCCGCGCGCGCGACGCCCTCGCGCTCGTTGCCGCGATAATAATCGGTAAGTTATACTCGCGCTTGTTTCCCGCCGACGGGGAGCGCATCGCGCCTCCTTCTCCCCGCCGGCGGAATTAGGAACGACTCCCGCGCGATAAGAGACGTATAGGCGTCGCCAATAGCGAAATTTATATTCCCGCCGTCTCTCTCTCTCGAGGGCGGATTTATTCAATTAAGCGCCGGCACGCCCGAGTCTCTCTCTCTCGGTTCTCTGTTTTGCTTCGGACGCGCCGAGAGAGACGCGAGAGAGTCGTAAAGCTCGGGGATGGAGATCTGGATTGTCGTTAATAAAGATGAGGGGTATTGATAAATGGGTATTGCGCGCTTTAAGTGGAGAAAAAAGTGGAGTGGTGATAAGGAAAACGTAATTATTTGTCGAGGTATTAATTTGTCGTAAGATATGAGTTTACCGTATAAATGATAAATTATGCAAAAATATACTTTTTATGAAATACAGTCGTATAGATTGCAAAAGAGTTTGAATTAAAATACTGCTTCAAAGGTACAGTCGTCGTCCGAAAGCAAGCAAAACAAAAGTAAAAGCGACGCCTCAAAAAGTATGCAAATAGAGGAAATAGAAAGCCGTAAACCCTAGCCAATTCCAGGACGAAGGAGCGAAGTCATTACTTATTAATGAATCGTTGAGCCGCGGCGCTTTCCCGAATAGCCAAGCAGATGGCTGAATGCCTAATTGAGACATGTGTCGAGATGCCTATCCGCTGACTTCTGGATATATCCTTCCCCGACGCATATCCTGCCTGCCGGTGCGCGTAAAAAGTCGCGCGTGGGACACAACCGCGCGCGTTATACTCGTATTCCGCCGCCGCGGGGGCCCCAGGAAGCCGGAAAGTCACGTAAGCGGCGTGAATCACGCCGCGAGCAGGAAGCTCCCCTCGGCGGCCTCGTGACTCCAATCGAAATTGTTGGCATTGTCA